>CAKNYM010049283.1:88139-101782 GCA_932195095.1 Andricus curvator | reverse complement strand
TAAAATTATTCATGATAAAATGGATTTCTGTTCTATCTTAATTTTAAAATTGTTAAATAGAGACACTAAACAAAAGATTCGTTCCAATTTGTAGGGTTTTGTTCATCAATATTTACTGATTTCTTTTAATTGAGTCTGAATAATTTTAACTCAATTTCTTGAAAGAAATCTTTTTATTAAAAAATTTTTTTGTAATAAGTTTGCACTAAATATAGCAATTTTAGAAATATATATGAAATATTTTTGGATTATTTCTTTTTCCTATTTGTGAAATTGTAATAATCTAATTGAATTGGATTGAATCACCCAAAAAAAAAGACTTTTTCTTAGCTATGGCTCTTGCGTGGCAATAGGGAAATGGTTCTAAACCGAACAGTGTGTCTCAAATGGCCAATCTTAATAACTCATTAAGAAAGGTAATTCAATATCGAGTTTTAGTGCAGATATAATTGTTAATTCAATCATACACATTTCGGACAAGTAATGTCTACACTGTTAAAAATGTTTGCAATTTTAATATAGATTTACTATACATTTGTATGGTAAATCTAAAAACTCGGTCTATGAAATAGTAATTAAGAGGCTGCATAGTAAATTTCATATCCGTGTATATTGGTCAACTCTTAGAAAAGTCAGGTAAATTCACTTTACACAAATTAAAATTAATTTTGGCAGTAATCGTCAATTCCAAATAATAAAGCATGATATTTTTTTTCCAGTTAAACATAAATTATACTGGGTTTTAAGTGGGAAAGTTCAATTAAGCGAATAATTAAGACACCTAACCTAAAAGCAACGGTTTTTTTGTTCAAATTCTGACATTTACAGTGAATTTTGAAGAAAATCCCACCTGTACGTTGCACTTTGATTATAAATATGAATTTAGTCGATGAATTGTAGGTTATTACTTTAGTTTTAAATATTTGACAAGATTTGTATGCATCAAAGAACTTTCAAATTTCATGCGCTCTGTTTTACTATACATGTATATTAATTTTACAAGATGATGGTATATTAAATTTACTAAACGTATATGCATATTGCTTCCATTACATTTATAGTAAAATCGCTATAGAAATTTCTAACAGTGTAGCATCAAACATTTAGTAAGTAATAAAACCTAATGTATGTTTCAGAACTACTTGAGTAAGCATTTTTGATTGGCTGTGTTCAACAAATGTCAGATTCGAACTGTATTCATTAAAAGTAAACAAAATATACAAGTATGGCGACTTGTATTAAACGGCCAGTGGGTTGTGTGGATAAAACGGTTGGACAATTTGTTACGTACAGAACTATATAATTTGTACTTATGAAACTGTATCGGACATATATGTAAATACTATTTTAATATATTTGAAATATTTGCGCCGAATCTCAAACTTGTCGTCTGCTGTAGCAGACGATGAGCTTTAAGTTGTAATCTCAATTTTGTGAGAGCCATAATCTTTATAAGCCTTTTTATTTATAAACTTAACAATATGTAAAGCATTTTTCCAAGCCTTCTTATAACCGTACCATTCAGCGCGCATTTTATATTATTAGAAAATTAGGATGTTTGATTGTTAACTCATATTTAAAATTTGGGAGTAATATTCTTTTCTATTCTTAACTAGCCACTTTAGACCCACTTCTCTTATACTATTAATTAATGTTACTTTCTGCGTTTGACAGGAACAGCAAAACATGGCACCACATGTTGAGCACAAAAAATTTAAATATCCTAATGTGCTCTTCGGTGAACATAAAATTCGTCCACTATCCTATATTTTTTCAAGTCATTTAGGTACCAAAAGAGCCAAGGAATTACCTAAAAAATCTTTGAAATGAACAATATGATATTTCAGCCCCTATGAATGGTAATTTTTTAATCGTTTCGGGTCTCTTTAAGGGACTCGGGTTTCGATCACGATTCACATAACTTTCTAACATCTCTTGGAGTGTAAGTGGAGTGGAAGTGAAAATACATAATTAAACCCCTAGACCGCATCCACGGTTTAAACTCTTTTTTTTTATAAAAGAAATCTATGCAATTACTTTCTCACGAAATAAGACAAGATTACGGGGTGATTATTTAGGCTACCAAGCCGACCAAGTAGCTTCAATTCCGTCAGTTTTCACTTGTATTTTTCAGTTTGAAATTAAGCCTTGGTTTCACTAAATACTATAGTCTCGTGATATTTAACTTTATCTCGCATCAAATTGATAATTTAAAACATACTATACTATTCTGTGCTAGTTTTTAGTCTGAAGGGTGTTTTTCATGTTACACTTGGCAACAAGAAAAATATTCATAAATGATGTATAAGACTTTTTTAAATTTGGTTAAAATACTTCCTTTTCCTCTTCGTTTTTTTGTGTGATTCTTTATTAAATGTTTGACTTTAATTGGAACCTTATAGTTTAACATAAAGAAACTCAACTGTATTGAGTCGATGAACGCTTCAGAGATTAATTCTCGATGCTGTGAAATATGAAGAGCACTTTTCCAATACGTTTACATTCGAGTTTACATTCAAGAAATTCCATTTTTCACAAATAAAGATTTTTGTATTCTGCTATGTCTTTTTCATTCAATTTCTGTCCTATTTTTTCACTAATAGCACAAAGTTACATATATATTTAGTACAAAAAACCGTGCATCTTTAGAATTACTTTTTATAAATAGACCATGAGTGGAGATAAGACAAGGCGTTTTTTTTCTTATTCTTATCTTATTTTTTCTTCTTCATTAATAAATGTTGTTTTAAAGATTATTAGTCTGATAAATGGAGTTTATAGTATAGTTTATTGTTTAATAACAAGTACTCAACGAACAATTTTTTCTTCCTCTTTTTCCTTTGTTATATATTTGACTCTAATGAGCCGATCACACTGATGTTTTAAAACATACTTTTGTCATTACTAAATAGAGACATTAAGTTATAGACTTTGAGTCTGTTCTATTACCTTCAGTTCTTGATCAACCCTACAAATAAATGAATTATAATATAAAATAGCACGTACCAATAGAAAAACGATATTTATTTACTCATATAAGATTATGGATTTGAAAGGTACTTTTTCAAAAAGTTGTTCGTTCATTGCAAGTTACATTGCGGCATCTGTCATTCAGAAAAATTTGAAGTCCACAGAAAATTGGCAAACGTGCGGCAAGTCACATTTTCGGCAAGTCACATTGGTGGCAAATCACATTTCGGCATCTCTCATTCGGAAAAACTTAAAATCCGGAAAAAATTGTCAAAAGTGCCTTGACTCAAAAGTGCCTTGACTCACCCTTGACGGGACGTTGGAAAGGAGTAGGGGTGAACTACATTATTTTTTAGATTAACCACAGGGGTGTCTTTCCGCACTTTTGCTAATTTTTCATGGACTTCAAACTTTTGCGAATGAGAGATGCCGCAATGTGACTTACCGCGAATGTGACTCGCCCCATATGTAACTTGCCGCATTTTTGCCAATTATTTGTAGACTTCAAATTTTTTGAAATGAAAGATGCCATAATGTAACTTACCGCAAATTCGACTCGCTGCCAATGTGATTTGTCGCAAAGTGACTTGCTGCAAATGTGACTTGCTGTAATGTAACTTGCTGGGAGTTAGCATGACTCAATTCCCATTATTTTTGAAAAAAGTCTATAAAATAATGTTCTGAAATTTTGGTCGAAGACAAGACTTTTTTCCCTTCACACATTTTTTGTACGAATTACCGTTTTCCAGTTATAGCATTATAAACAATTAATTTTACACTGAAATTGACATGTTTGCAGATAGATATCTCAGCACCTATATAGGATCGGAAAATTTAAAAAAAAACTGTAAATTGGTTTTCAGGGCACATACTTCACGCTGGATAAACAAATTTTCCAATAAAGTTAAAACTTTGGTTTATATATCTACGAATTGTAAAAATGACATTTTTTGACAACTATGCCAACAGCCATACCACGCTGAAAAAACCAGTTCTCGTCAGATCACTGAAGTTAAGCAGCGTTGGGCGCGGTTAGTACTTGGATGGGTGACCATTCGAGAAAACTGAGTGCTGTTGGCACATTGTGGGTGTGGTGAGCCCACACTTGTAGTTATTTACTACAAGAAACTATCCACCTAGAAACACTACCCGAATCGGGTAGTATCACACCTACCCTGAAAGGGAAATGGCTTAATGGTATACATGCCAACAATGTTTCAATTTTGTCGACGAATTTCTTTTTTCTGTGTGGAGTATATGTCCTGAAAAGCAATTTACATTTTTTTCGAAATGTTTCGCTCCAGTCCAGAGATCTGCAAATATGCCATATTTAGTGCGAATTTAATTGTTAATAACGCTATAACTTGAAATCTTTTAACGAACTTGATCTTTCTTTTTGGTTTCTAAGAACGTGTGCCAAAGCGCAGGGTAATCCGATTAGTCTTTTAAAAGTTATCCGGTATAAATACGACGACAACAGCGACAACGACGACGACAGATAGACAGACATCATCGTAAAACCTGTTTTTTTTTTCGGATTCAGGGAGTCTCGAAACGTGAAGATTTAAAAAAATTTGCGATAGTCAGTTTTCACATAAAACTAATACCTTCTGATTATGATGAGAATGTAAAAACATGTTTAAAAAGAGAAAAGTCTTTTCTTGGTCTAAAAATGCAATGAATTCCATATTTCAATTTTAAGTTGCTTCATGGATATAGAACATTTTAAAAACGTACGCCGCTTGTATATAAGACACTCTGAAAACGAATGCACTTTCCAGCATCGTTTTTTATAAATAAATTTTTTTAATACGTAAGTATGTTTATTGTACGTAAAATCTGACTAAAATTATGAATACTGCAAAAATTAAATTTGTTGAAGAATGGATATAAGAATTTTTGGAAAAGTGCTCTTCATATTATGCATGAGTAAAACAAGAAAAAGGAATGAAGAAGAAGAAAGGGAGTTAAGCGAATTCTAAGTCTTTGCTTTCTTCTTTTACCTACTGGGACAGCATCCAAGAAAGACTCGAGACAAAGAGACAATATTATCCAAAAGACTTTGTGAGTTAGTGCAGCGTGCTATAGCTATATCTAAGAGCGGTTTAATTATGATATTCTCAAGAATTACTTTCCGACTGTGGATTTTAATTTATTTTCTCTTTGTAAAGTTCGATATTCTTTTATCAGTAACTTGCTTTTATAGAAAAGCTTTATACTTACATTTTCCTTTAAGAAAAGTGTTAATAAATATTCAGAAATACTGTAATTCAGATACCAAATAACCAAACCAATAGCACGACGGTGATGTCACTTTCAGTCTTTTAATTCACTTTAATTCAAGGAAAACCAGTCGACTTCAATAAAATTCCTTCGCATTCAGTAGCATTCAGTAAAATTTACTGAAATTCAGTGCTTAGTTCACTGAAATTCAGAATCATTTACTATAATTCAATACTGAAATTTATAATAATTTAATACAATTAAGAAGAATTTACTGGAATTTAGGTGACTTTACTTTAATTTACTAAAAATCAATTGACTTAGGTGAATTCATTTATGTGAATTTTCTTCAATATTCATGTTGAATTCACCTGCATTTAATTGAATTTTCTTAATTTATAAATTTAGGATAGAACCTAATAAATACGAAATCTTCCAGACTAATAGTTGAAATTTATTTTAAAAAATACGAATCGATTACGTTTCGGAAACACCGCTGGTTTCCCTCATCAGATCTGTATAAAAAACGTATTGAAATTATAAGAACGAAGCAGTATAAAAATTGACAAAATTTTTTTAATACTTAAATTTAGATATAAGCTACATTCGCCAGCCGATTCTCTAAATTTCATCGTTGAGTTCCTTATTCAGTGAAATACAGTAGAATCTACTGTAATTGGGTGTAATTTTATCAGAATTAAATATTTTACACTGAATTTCAAGAAATCAGGTCATGTGACCAACGGCAAGTCACATTTGAGGCATCAGACATTTCTCATCTCTCATTTTATCTATGTGGCATAAATACCGACCCTGATTAAAAAAAAAAATTTAGCCAAAGCAGGCGCCTACAAAAAAAGTTTTAAGTCTCCTTTCACCTATTTCCCCACCCCTACAGCAACTCCCCTTCTTTCACTTCCCCTCCTTTCACTTCCCCTCCCTTCCCCTAATATCTCTTCCCGTACTTGCCCTTTGACTTCCCTACTTCCCCTTCCCACACATCTCGTACTTCCCCTTCCGGGAAAAAAGTACGACAGACGGACCAACAACCGACCGAAACTATAAAGGTTTCTGCCCGCGACTACGAAATTTAAATAATGTTGAAATATTTATGGGCGCCCGATTTTAAAACTCTTTTTAAGTCATAAAGAACAAATACACAAAGTTTTATTCTTTCTTAACAATTTGAGCTGAATTTAGATCATTTTTGTTGTACCGGTACTACTATAAGTTCGAGCTGATGTTAGTCATTTCGTCTTGGCACTCTTAGATTGTGTTTTTTACAGTAAGAATATTGCATTCCATAAGAAAAAGGCGCATTTTGTGGGTATGGAGTTAGGTATGGGGGCCTATACTGTTTTTAGAGAAAAACTTATGTAAAGGTGGTGAGTGCCGTAAGCGCAGGTTTTCTTCAAACATAAAATTTACCCACTTCTGGTCAGTACCGGGACATAAGTATTATCCTCACCAGGTAGAGCATATAGATTGAAGTATGATGTCCCTTCGAAAACCCAAAATGAATATTTTTTATCCTTCACAAAAACTCAAATATCTCCTAAACTACGGTCGACAAAATGGGTCCATTTCTTGCGGATCGTAAAATATACAATTCAAATTTTTTGCTGAATCTTAAAATAATATTTAAAAGGTCGCTCAGCGTTATTTTGAGATGAAAATAACCTAGATGTTTTCTTTACCTAGTTCATTATATTTTGATGTGGAGACTTTTGTTGTTGAGTCACTCACATTCTATGCTGCACCCGGTGAATAACTGGCCTAAAATTTAACCTGGCTTTTTCAAAAGTCATTCACACTACGTAGAATTTACACATGTGTAGGAGGAATTCAAAACAAGCGATTACAGAAAATATAGAAGCTTAACATTTTTTGAGCAAAATGAGCTTGCGTATGAATAATCATTACAAAAATCCAACAGTTATATATTCATGAGGTGCTGCATGGAAAGTGAGTATTTCTATAACAAAGGTCCAGAAGGTTGCATAAAAATAACCATTTCTTTGCAAAATGACCTTGAATAGCCTTTAAATAATATCAGGCCTCACAGTCCCTATGGGATAAAATATAGGGACCAAAAGGTACTTTTTGTCACATTCATAGGGTAATTTTTTCGCGCTCAAAAGGTAACAAATTCCGGATAAATTTATAAAACTTCAAAACAATTTAGTTAAATTCCAAATAGTTTAAAGGAATTGAAAAAAAAAATTTTAATCAAAAAAATTCCATTCATTTCCGTAAAATTACAATGAATTTAAAAAAAATTTGAGGCAAACGAGAACAATTCTATGAAATTCATAAAAATTCAAGGTGAATTTAAACAAAAATTAAAATGAATTGAAAACAATTTAAAAATGTGAAAAAACTTCACTGAATTCAATACATTTGAAATAAGAAAAATTTAAGGGAATTCAAAAGAATTTGATGAAATGCCTAAGAATTCAAGATGAGGTTAAAAGAATCCATGATCAATAAAAAAAACGTTCTAAAAATAAAAAAAAACCATCGATAAAGCCAAAGTAGAATTGAGTAAATCTAAAAAAATACAAGTGAATTAAGAATGAAGGGTGAATTGCACAAAATAATTTATAATCTCTTAAAATCTTTAATACCCTACTAATTTCCAACAGAAAAGTGACTAATGACTACAAACCCATTCAAAAGAATTCAAATGAATTGGAAATAATTTAAAAAATCGAAAAAAAATGGATTGAAAAGAATTCAGGATACATTATTAAGAATTCAGAGTGAATTCCAAATGAATTGCAAAAAATATTTGAAAAACTCTTGAAAATTTTAAAACCCTACGAAATCCCTCACTTCTTTGTGAATAAATCCTTTAAAATCCATCAAAATATTCAAATCCCTTAAGATTATTAAACCCATTGGAAATCCCCTGGAATTGTTCAAATTTCTTGAAAATGCCTTGAAATCTTTTTAAATACCCTAAAATATTTCCAAGTCATTGAAATCCCTTCAAACTATTGAAATGAAAAAAAAGTCCTAAAATATTTCAAATCCTTTGATATCTTTTTAAACCCCTTGAAACGTTTTAAAGTCCTTGAAAACGCCTGGAAATCCTTTACAATACCCTGAAATATTGAAAATCCTTCGAAATACCATTAAATTACTAGAATCAATTAAAAATTACTTCTAATCTTTTAAAATAACCTAAAATATTTAAAATCCCTTAAAATCTTTTAAAATCCCTTGAAATTTTTTCAAGCTCTTGAAAATGCTAAGGAATTGGAAAAAAATGCATAAAAATAATTCAAAGCCTTCGATCATTTTATCAATTGATCATCATGATCAACGAAATAAAAACTTTTAAAAATAAAATAAAAAATCCATTGAATGAGTAGAATTGAGTAAATTTAGAAGAATTCAAGTGAATTAAAAAATTAAAAAGAATTCCAAAGAATTTAGGATAAATGAATAAGAATGCAGGGTGAATTCCAAAAAAATAATACCAAATATCTTCAAATCTTTGAAATCTTTGACCCTAATAATTCCCGAAATCCTGGATAATTTATTAAAATACCTTGAGAGCCTTAAAAAACCCTTACAATCATTGAAATCCTCGGAAACCATATAAAATCCCGTTAAATCTTTTATAATATGTATCTTAAAACAGTATAGGTCCTGTAAAGTCGTTCGATATCTTCCGAAATTCTAGAAAATTCTTTATCCTAAAATATTTAAAATGCTTTGAAATCCCTTCAAATTAATGAAATTAATAAAAAAATCCTTCGAATCTTTTAAAAACCCCTAAAATTCTTTGAAATCCCTTGAAACTTTTAAAAGCTCTTGAAAATTCCTTAGATTTAAAAATACTCTAACATCCTCAAAATCTCTTCAGATTATTGAAATCTATCACAAATTTCCTGGAATCTTTCAAAATACCCCGACATATTGCAAAATAATTCAAGACAATTCAGAAACAAGTATAGAATATATACTGAATAGAGATTAACGCATGGGTGTATTTATTAAAAGAAAAGTGACTGAAGTGATAATTCTATTTACAAAAGTGACTACAATGAATTTATCTTTAAAAAGTAACTTAAAAGTGATTTGAGAAAAAAGTGACTAATAGTGACTGTGTGACAGTCCTATGATTATTTTTTACAGTTACTTCTTACAGAAATTCCCTGATTTGCTACTTTTTCAAAATCCCTGAATCTTGAAAGATTTGATCTTATTATTATACATTTTTTTAAAGCTACATTATGGGCTGCAAATAGGGTACCATAGGGACCAAATGTTGAAAATATTGTACTTTAGGGACCTGAACTGAATATTGGGTACAATAGGGGATATAGGGACCGGTCTGTGAGGCCTGTAATATGACTATCGTGGAATAAAGCTTTTTTTAATGAACATTATACTGTAAATTCAGATTTACGTAGTAGGACAACACAGAAAAAACAAAAAGTGAAAAATGCTCAAGGTCCCGTGTAGAAATTTTTCTATGGCCCAGACCGGGCCCAGACCAGGCTAAATCTGGCCCAGATATGGAAAACGGACCTGGGCCCAATCGCTGATGAAACACACGGCCCGATCGGAGCCAGATCTGGCGCCCGATCTGGCCAACCGATCGGTACCCGACCTGGCCCCGACCAATTTCCCGTTAAGAGTCATTTTTGAAATTTATAATTTCTTATAATTTTGTTCATAATAATCATTTTATAACAAGATAAATTATTAAAGTGAACTATACTTTTTATTCAAGTGCCAAATATTAACGCAAAAACAAACTCAATACATTTTTTAGTCTTTTGGACTTCGTTATTTACAATGTCCGCCCCAGTCCTTGGCGGGAATTTCTTAAAAATAATTCTAATTTTGAGTCGAAGCGGGTAATTCGCAAAAAGAATTAAAATTCTGGACTAGAACAAGGAATTTTTCAAAAGAATTCTAATTCTGTGTTGAAACGGAATTTTCAAATTTAAACAAATTCTCAGTTGGAACAGGAAATATTCCAATTTTAATCAATTTTGAGCTGGAATTGGAAATTTTCGAAAAAACTTCAAAGTCTGCATTGGAACAGGGCACTTTTCAAAAGACACTTAATTCTTAGTTGAAACGGGTAATTTTCGAAAATAAATAAAATTCTGGATTGGAACAGGGAATTTTTTAATATTAACAGCATCTGACCTAGAACAGTAAATTTCGAAAAGAATTTAAATTCTGGATTGGAGCCGGGAATTTCTCAAAAGAAATTTAATTCTGAGTTGAAAAGGGGTATTTTCGAAAAATATCGAAATTTCAAGTTTTTGGAAAATTCGAAATAATTCTCTAAAATATGTAACCATCGAAATCTTTTTTAAACTATAAGCTTAAAATTTTGAATCTCGAATTGAAAAAAATGTTACTGCGCTTCAAATTTTCGAAATCATCAAAATAACTATTTAATTGATATAAAATATGTGAATTATTGATATAAAACTGAAACTACAAGATAATAATGACTTAACTATGACCATTTTTATTTAAAAATAATCAATTTTACTCTAAATTTAGCTCTAAAATCGTCGGTAAAATTAAAATAAGAAAGAAATAGAATTTTGAGGTTATGTCGAAGAAAACTGAATTTCTGATACTTACAATCCTGAATATTTATAAGTTCATTTTTAGAGTTATAGATGCTATACTTTATCTTTTAATTATATCAAAAACTAAACACACGTTACTTTTATGTTCGAAAATTCCTGGAACTTGCATTTCGGGTTGCGTTCCACTTTCTTCTTCATCATCTGCATCAATATCTACATAATTTTCAATATATAATCAATAACTTGGGTTAAAATGTATATAAATTTTTTTATTTGTGTAACTTTAATGCAAACTCAAAATATCTTAAAAATATGCAATTTATAATAAGTTTTCAAACAAATTTCAATTGTGAGGTTAGGTTTCGATTCAATCAATACGATTTAACGATTTACTTACCCTCGTTCACATAACGAAAATTGTCTAAAGGAGCTAACACGCGATGCTTTCGAACTCGTGGTGTGCTAGGCTTTGGCATATTGTTTATTGCATTATACGCTTAAACTTAGGTAATAAACATGAATTTTATCAACAATAACAGATTTCATTCGACAGCAAGGCAAGTTCCCTAAATTGGAACTAGGTGGCGTTGCAATACTTGAACCGGTCTGGCTCGGGTCTGGGCCATGGAATTATCCCGATCTGGCCCCGAAAATATTAAACCGATCAGGGCCAGATCGGTAATCGGGAAAATATATGGCGATTTCTGCACGGGGTAATATCGACAGGCACAGAAATGAAGATCAGCAAGGGGGAAATGAGAGATGACAAAGTTTTCATTTTACCCTTAACGATATTTATTTGTTTGCATGCTGAGATTTCTTTCAGAATTTGTACCTGAATCACTTTTTACCCTACGTTTTTCCTGTGAGGTAGAATTGGAAGCAAAATGTTGTTCATGAGAGAAGAGGCCAGTCAATACATATGTCGTATAAACCTCTCATTTTGCCGAGTGCTTTGTCAGTGTCAGCAACATCGAAGTTTCGTGTATTAAAGTCCCTTAACGAGGACCAATTCGATATCATCCAGTCATTTGACCCTCTTGCCCCAGTTTCCTTTTGATCCCATGACCCATCGTCTCTTCATGCGGAAGGAAGCAGGTTCATTTGGAAGAGAAACGCAAGTCCAGCAGTTTCTCGGAAAACCCTCGGGTCGCGTTCCAATTTGCATGTGTGTGACCCGTCTGACCCCTTCAAGTGCACACCTTTTTACACACATAAACTACACGTATATAAATCAGTTACCTACTACTTAATAATGTTAATTCAGACAAACGTAAATTGTGACAAAGGCAATTTGTAAAAATAAAAATTAGGGCAAATGGTAATTCAGATAAGTAAAAACATATTGCCAAAATGGCAATTCGGAAAAATAAAAATTATGCCCAATGGTCATTTCTGAAAAAAAGAAGAGAGATTATATGAAAATTATAAACAAATATCGGAAAAATTAAAATTAGGATTAATGTTAACTCAGAAAACATGAAATTCGGGCAAACGGAAATTTGGATTAATCAAATGTATGAAAATGTGTGCATATGAGAATTAGGGCAAATGATAATTCGGAAAAGATAGAAATAATCAAATAATAGTGAAATAGTGAATTCATGATAAAAATTTATTAAGAATGAATATCGTACACGAAGAGCGAGTGTCGTAGTAAAATTGTGTGGAGAAAATTGAATAAAAAATTTGGCTAATTGCTAAGTGCAATTGAATTTTGCTCTGTTAATTTGGTAGAATCAAATAGAGACGAGGAAGAAGCGTATGAGGAGAACATGTCTGATGAGGCCGATAGATTGATCAAAAAGCACCAGTTGTTACTAATCAATGCACAATATACAATTCAAATTTCTTATCATCTATTAAAACTGATGACAATAGTAAAAATGTTTTACTTATGAAAAATAGTAAAAAAAGTTTTAAACACCAAATCTGTAGTACAGGCGCCCATCGTATACTATCTACAATCTTACATGCCATAGTTTACATACGTGGTGCAGTCGGCATGGCATCGCGAGTCTGACAAGTAAAATGGTTTAAATTGACAAGATTAACGAGGAGAACATCTACATATGTACACAAGTGTATAAAATATCTACACGTGCTAGAGACCGATGACATTGGTATCAATTAGGGAATGCGCTCCCAAATCCTAGTATACTATCTTGCATTATTACTGCAATGGATTTAATTTAAAGAGTAACTCAAGATACGCAAAATTGAGGAAGTTAGCGACAGAAAGAGATATTTGCGGCCTTAGGCGTTTCTTTTCATTCACCTAAAGTTTAAAACATCTTGCTGAATGACAGTTTTTTTATCTAATGATAAAAAATATTTTTGTAAAAATAATTTACATAATTGTTTCTTTCGACTCTTTGTGTCGTAAAAAAATAATTACAGCAAGGAAAAAATGTGTTTTTCACAAAATTTAAATTTTCTTCCGAAAAGCAAACAAGCGTACCTGAGTCAGGATCATGCCAACTACCAGCAAGTTATATTGCGGCAAGTCACATTTGCGGCATGTCACATTTTCGGCAAGTCACATTTGAGCATCGCTCATTTAGAAAAATTTGAAGTCAACACAAAATTGGCAAAAATGCGGCAAGTCAAATTTGCGGCGAGTCACATTTGCAGCAAGTCACATTTGCGACGAGTCACGTTTGCGGCAAGTTACATTGCGGCATCTCTGTTGCTAAAATCATTATTGTGACTTGCCGAATTTTTTCCAATTTCGTGTGGAGTTCGAATGCAATGTGATGCAATTTAACTTGTCGCAAATGTAACTTGTCGCAATGCAACTTGCCGCAAAGTGACTTGCCACAAATATAACTTGCCGCAATGTGACTTGCCGCGAAGTGACTTGTCGCAAATGTGACTTGC
>CAKNYM010049283.1:75720-88129 GCA_932195095.1 Andricus curvator | reverse complement strand
CCGCAATGTGACTTGCCGCGAAGTGACTTGTCGCAAATGTGACTTGCCGCAAAGTGACTTGCCACAAATATAACTTGCCGCAATGTGACTTGCCGCCAAGTGACTTGACGCAAATGTGACTTGCCGCAAAGTGACTTGCCACAATGCAACTTGCCGCAAAGTGACTTGCCAGAAATATGACTTGTCGCAAATGTGACTTGCCGCAAATGCGACTTGCCGTGGATTGGCATGACTCAACCACGCGTACCTAGGGTGCCCGATGTTTCCGGAAATACCCAGGCACCCGGGTAATGACGAAAAATTGGGTCACCCGGGTACACGTACAATTTTCGATTAGGTACTTAAAAATAATATACAGATTTTTGAGTGGCATATCAAGTGAAATAGAAATTTATTTTTCCTTAATCGTTTACAAATTTTAAACTCGTATAATTTAATTTAAAATTTTTTTAATTTGTTTAGAAAATTCTTGTCATATATGTAGTCATTGTGATTGCAAAATTAAATAATCTGAATATAATAGAAGTTGATCCAAATAGAATTTGTTTATTATTATGAATGGAGCTGAACTGATTAAAATAACCACAAAAACTATCAACCACAAATAATACTTTTAACTGGAATTAGTAAGGGCATATTTAACCATTTCTCTATTTAATATAACCAGAATGGGGGTTCTTTTAATCAGATTTTTTTAGTAAAGTATGTACTCAAGTGAATTTCACAATCAAGCTCAGTTAAGTAATGCATTTGTATTGTACAATGCAGTCTGTAGGGAAAAGGACAGAAAACTGCCCGAGAAAAATGGTTTCACAATTACTTCAAAATACATTTTTTCAAACAGACAATTGGAGAATCTTGAAGATTTTTTTTTTTTTGATAAATCAACCAAACTATAATTAATTCTGATTTCCTGAATTTCTTAATTCACAGCTTCCAAGGTGAAACTGAGAAAAGCAGTCGCAGGGAAGTGGTTGAGCCCGCCAGTGAACTATTTTTGTATTCCATCAAAAAATCCGACAAAGAGTAAAATAATATGTGGCAATGAGTGTACGCCTTCTTTCATTAAGATGGCCAAGCTTGATTTATGTTACATGAAAAATAGCCCCTTACATTAAAAACCATCGCCCGCCAAATAAATCTCCATAATGAAGACATACTTTGTAGAGGGAAGAAAATGAAATCTGTAAATTCTTCGAACAACAAAATTCGTTATGAGAAAAAAATATAGAATAATTTTATATATAATATTATGATATATTCTAAATCACTCTTTCTTTTTATGTTACAGCAAGACTATCTCATGAAGTTTGGTTATTTGCCTCAAAGTGATATAGAAACTGGAAATTTGAGAACAGAAGACCAACTCAGAGACGCCATAAAAAATTTGCAGGTATTTTTCTTTTAGTTATTTTTCTTTTACATTGTATTATATAAGTACTCCATACTTTAAATTCTAACATCAAAATGTGGTAAGCTCTTTTAGGTCAGTAAATTATCATGCAATAATTTACATATAATTTTAAAACTTAGACATTTTATAAAAACCTAATGTAGTTTATTCTAGAGTAGAAGAAATGTAATCTATCCTGAGGAGGCTCCATGTCATGGAGCGAAATCCTGATAGCTAATAAACTATATGATCAGTAAATCAACAAAATGAACATCATCTTTAATAATTTTTCTTTTAAATATGTAACATTTTTTCGAGAGGTTAACCACTAGCAATTTTTATTAACACCTGTAAATTCAAGAATTTAAAGAATTAAAAGAATAAAAATAAGTCAGAAGAATTGAAAGGAATACAAAGAATTCAGAAGAATTCAAAAGAATGTAGAAAACAAAGCAAATCCTGAATTATCAAAAGTGCTGTAGCTTATTTCAATCTTCCATTTAATATCAAAATGATCCAATTTGGAGAATTCAAGAAATCTACGAGCTTCACGATTCTAGAAACCGACAATCGGTTTTTTGAAGATCTCACCAAAGGACTTAGGCAAAAGTTTTTCCAAACGAGTTATCTCATCAAACTCAAAGATCTCAAACTTTAGTCGGGATAAGATCTAAAATGTGGACATATATTTTTCTACGAGCAAACAGCAATAATTTTGATACTAAATCTGGATCATTTTAATCAAATGCGTGTCACTCTGCTGCAAATCACTCTGATCCATTTTCAAGAACAAATTTAATGATTTTCTATGAATTAAAAATAATTTAAAAGGATTCATAAACGTGTATTCACCTCAATTAATTAGTGGTTACAGCCACTAATTAATTGAGGGGGTATAAACCTGTCAGTAAATTCACAAGAATTCAAATACACTCACACCTCGCTATTTGGCCATCTTCAAGCTTGACTGCTTATGTCTCTCCTCTGAGCGACCTTGACAGCCTATACGCTCGGATAGCCAGTTCTGTATCAGAATGTTGTTTACATCGCGCTGCTTTGGGCGCTACTGCGCCATACTGTATCGGGTTCAGAGACTATATATTCGGTCCTGAGTGTTGACGTGAAAAACTGCCTCGTTACTTGGCCAACCAGGCCCGAGGCTGGCCAGATAGGGAGGAATAAGTGTAAATAAAAAATAATACAAAGACATCCTAACGAATATAAAGAACTCAGAAGAATTGAAAACACTTTAAATAGATTTCAGAGAATTTATAAACATTTTTAAAAATTCAAACGAATTTCCAGGAATTTAAGATGAATTCAAAATAATTCAGAAGCAGATGTACACCTGAGCTTAATTCAGAAGCGGTTAGTCCCTTCCCTTTTTTAAATTTCTGTTGATAAATAAATTTCTGCATACATAATTCAATTCACTTATATTGTGTGTACAATGAATTGAATTTGGATCTTATGTTAGGTACTGCCGTTTGTCACGATAGAATTTGCATGAAAATCGAGCTCGTCAGTTCAAACGAGAATGCACATAGTATATCATCCAAGTCGTTCACACCGTTTGTAACATGTCATTTTGTATTAAAATTCAAATATAGAATCGTTCGTGCATGAATCTTACATGCAGAGAAAGTGAAAGTCTATCAACTAATCCTTTAAAAATATAATATGATAGAAATCACAATACTTTAATAAAACTTATTAGATGAATAGCTCTCAAAGTAATAAATATTCATTTATGTTCTTCAAATTCTATAAAAGTTTCCGTAGAATTTCAGAATCTCATCGATAATACAAAACTAGTATTAGTATAACTGCCGTCCTGATGAAGAAACTGTACAACTGCATTTGAAACGAACCGAGATATTCAATAAAGAGAGAGTTTTTGAGAAAAAAAGTACTGTTCTTGGGTAAATCGGACATGCACTATTCATGAAAAAAAAATGGCGAACTCCAATTATTTATATACAAAACGGTAGATATGTTAGATAATAATGCCGAATACAGGAATCAGCCTTCAAGAACCTCCGAGTTTCCTGCTGGAGATGTGCTATTGAAAAGAAGGATCGATGGCTCAAAGTTACCCGCGAATCCGCCATTTTATTTCAGAAAATCGGACTGCAGAAAGACCGAGGTTCCTCATGAGCAAACCACATCTGCGCAGATGTCTTTTGTTTTATCAGGATCTGAGGGCTCAGCACCACAGCACTATCCCAATCCTGCGATTCGTGCAGATATGCTACAATTTCTGCAGACGTATTGTTTCTTCATCAGGAATTCTTGAAAATCGCTGTACATATGCTAATTGAGACCTAATTATCTCGAGATTTAATTACAATTTTTAATAATGATTAGCATAGTTGAATTTGTATTTTTATTATGAATCCAACCATATAAAAAAATCAGTTTTGAAAAAAATGCAGTTGTACAGTTTCTTCATCAGGACGGCAGTATACACTCGTTACAGTAGGCGAGATACATAGCAATAAGATTAATAATTTCATTAATATATAAATAAAGTATAGCTTTGTCACGATGAAAATATTTTAACTTCATTCTTTGACAGATCTTGACATAATTCGACCTTAGGAGTCCAAAAGTTAGGTTTTTAAAAACTGCATTTTCTCTAAAATCGTTTTAGATGTGAATTTTTTTGCATTTTTGATCAACTTCAATTTTTTTAACTAGTATGCATAGAATTTAATTAAATGCATTCTCTTTTAACAAAAAAAAATAAATCGATTGATGTATTTAGAAACATTCAATGAACGATCGAAGTTATGATATGTACAGATTTATAATTTTTTTTAACGTTTATAAGAGAAAATCTTTCTCAATTTCGGAGATATAGCAATATTGTAAGTACTAAATTTATCCGTTATGATGACACAATGCGATTCATGTATTTAACAGGCCAGGTGAATTTTTTTCATGAAAACAAATTTTCTAAATGTTCGCACAAACAACGACAGATACGAAAGAAAATAGAGAAAAATGTTTACACGTCTAAAAAAGTTCTGTGAAAACTACCTCTTGATCTCTTGCGATATCTTACATCGTTTGCGAGAAAAATTAAGAAATTATAATTTTAGGAATACAAATTTTCCCGGCCTCAAAAACTTGTTTATACGTGCAAACTTTCATTTTTATTATTTTGATATCCTCCTGACCATAAAAGTTATCAAGCCCACTCAAAACGCACAAAATTTCATCCTCATGTATGTTCAAATTCAACAAAAAATTGGCAAAAAATGTTAGTGTGGGTTTTTTGACAAAATCGACTTTTAATATTTTCACAAAAACCGCCGCCATTTTATTAATTTTGAACCTTTTTGAAAATTTTCAGTAGATTCAAAAGAAGACAGAAAACGTTGCCTAACTCAAGAAGAAAACTATAAATATCTCAATTAGGCCGAACGTTATAGAGAATTAAATTTTTTTGGAAGTTTTTGGAAAAACAAAGCACAAAATTCGGATACGCATAACTTCCTAGACATTTTTTTTAATTGTACCAAAAAATACAAATTTTGAATAAAATTTTTGAATCCTCAATCAAAACATGTTTATTTTTAACCAAACAGTTGCATTTTAAACCAAAAAAGATCAAATTTCTGAAAAAAGAGATGAATTTTCAACCAAAGAGTTCAATCCTTAACTTAAACAGATTTATTATTCAACCAAACAGTTGTATTTTTAACCTATAAGATTAAATTTCTACCAAAAAATACCAGTTTTCAACAAAGTACATAATTTCTCAACTAAATAGTTCAATTTTCAACCAAGAGGATTAAATTTCTATCCAAAAAGACGAATCTGCAACAAAATACGTGAATTTGAAACAAAATAGCTCAATTTTTGACCGAAGGAATGCCTTTTTAACTAAAATGATGAATCTTCAACTAAAAAAATGATTTTTTAACAAAGTAGTTCAACTTTCGACCAAATAGTCGAATTTTACAACAAACTTTTGAATTTTCGAGTATGTTCATTCCCTAAATTTATAAAATCTTAGTGAGATTTTTTGGTTTTCGGGGGGTCCCGGGGGGGGGGGGGTCCGAGCAATTCTCACGGTATCTTACATGGTACATTGTAACATACATTATTTTGAAATTTAATGTACTAAGTACTGCAGTAAGAACTAGATTGCGCTGATAAACAGCTGTTTACAATCAAATCTGTGTAAGTTTTGTTTTTAGTGGTTCGCAGACATGGAAATATCTCACGTAAGAAATGATTTTAACCGCGTCACCCCTCCCCCCTCCCAAACGACTTTACGTAATTTATACAGAGCCCTTTAAAATAAAAATGTGTTAAAAAATATCGTATAAAGTAAAGTCAACACTAAACAGTACTTAAATTGATTTTTCAGAGTTTCGCAGGCATTCCTGTTACTGGCGAGATAGATGAAGAAACCAAAAAATTGATGTCTTCGAGAAGATGTGGCTTACAAGATAAGCCGGATCCCAGGTACGCGAATATGAGGCGGCACAAAAGATTCACCGTTCATGGGCAGAAGTGGCCCTCGCCAAACCTGACATGGAGGTAAGATTTCTTTTCTTTTTAATTGAGAATATTGTTGTATCATTTTATTGAAAGCAGGTTACAAAAATAGAAAAATCAGCTTTGACAGTCACTAAATTCTAAGGCGTCAAATTTTGATCCAAAAGTGGATCAATTCGTTGCAGTGGGAAAAATACTTAACTACTACATTAAAAATTACAGCTACACCGATATCCCATTTAAGTGCGGTTTCGGGTCTGGTCCTAAATGGACTTCACTTAAATTGAACACAACATTTGCATGCTCCGAACGTAAACATTCAGGGTCGTATGAATAATTTCTGTTGGATTTGGACGCATGCTAACAGCTGACGCAACTGCTCGCTTTATCGCTTCGCTGCTGTTTGTCACGTATGACTGAGCACCACCTCTCTTTCGGTCCCGCGGTCCCCGCAACTCCAGGATGCCAACGACTGAAATTCTAGGAACGACCTAAATGGGAGTTACTTAAATGGGATTTCCAGTGTACATTCACATCTTCCCATGTAGATGTCAATTGTTATTTCCATTGCAACGAATTGATCCACTTTTGGATGAAAGTTTGACGCCTTAGGATTTAATGTGCAGTTTTGGGACACAAAGGCCTGATTTCCGTAGTGAATTTGCTGCACGGAAGAACTAGAGGTGGAATTCGCAGTGGCATAAATTCCATAGTTTACTGACGGGCTCTCGAACTAAAGCGGTCGGCTAAATTGGATGGAAGTGGCTGGCACTTGGCAATCGTGGAAACTTAGTCGTTTTGCCCTTAAATCTCGTCACGTAGTCATGAACTAGTATATTCGCTGGTACAGTTCTCAGATAAATATGCTGTGCACGATGTACGCCCACAGGAGGTTTCGCGGCGGGCGGTCGAGTCGGACTTACCTTTTTGGCAGTGAATCTCCAGGAAAGCGGAAGAAGGACCCAGGTGGCCAGCACTCAGTGTTGCCAATTTTTGTAGGAATCCCCTTTACGAGCTTCAAGATAGATAAATCACGATAAAAATATTCTCTTCAATTTTACATTTTCCAGCTGAAAAGTATTCAATTTACATTACTTACAATAGTCTTATATGATTTTTTGGAAATTCATTAATTTACAAGAGAGAGGAATTTTGAGAATACGAGTATTGTATACACTGCGGGTCAAAATTGTGCGTCTACTTATGAAAATCGGATTAAAAACAGGCTTGTCTTGGAAAGTGACTAACTCTGTGAAAAGTTAAGTTAAAAAGAGTTTTAAAGCCCCGCCAGAAAGATAATTAAATTTCGCATCGATTGAAAACTATTTCAAGTATTTTCTATAAATGGGGGCCGAGATAGCATGTGAGAAAGACCGACCTAATTTCTGTTTTGACCAATTTTTGGTTTTCAACTTCCACTCTCTGCATGCTTTCGAGAAGTGAATGGAAAAAATTGAAACTTTGCTAAATTAAAGTCTGAAATCTCCTTTTTTATTTAATAATAAAAATATTTACTGATTTTTAAAGTATCATAAAAAATGTGGAAGCGTGCCCAAAATCGACTGACGCTCGACGCAAAAGTTTTGCTACAAAAATTAGTTTAGGGTTTACAATTTTGATCTGAGTTGAGCATTTTTCTTTAAAGTAAAAGTTAACTATATTTCAAAGAGTTTTGTGAGAGCCGTTTTAAAACTTTTTTTTAATTATTTTTTTGTTTAACAACAAAGTTGACATTTAAAATTTTTTTATAAGTGATCCCATTTTTCGCAACTGCTTATATTTATGCAAAACATCATGAAATCAGTATCTAGAGTATCATCAATCTAAAGTAATTGTTAGTGTTATATGCAAATTTAATAAACAAATGCCTATCTTATCCATTTCTGACTCTAAGCACTTCATTCCTTTAAACAAATTGATCTAAAATTTGTCGGCAATAAATAATATGTACGACTTTTAAATACTTGATAACAATTTTTAATTTTTTGAATAAATTTGGTAAACGAAGACAGATTTTTGTCAATTTTCAACCAGCAGATTTTGTTTTTTCAACGGAATTAATTTTAAATTGCTTGGAAATATCCTTGGCTTCTGATACTTTATTAACCAATGATAATTGTTCATTTTATAAACAATTTTATAAACAAATGGATGTGATTTTTTTACGAAATCGACTGATAATGACTCAGAAAGTACCCTCTTTATTAGAAGATTTTATCAGGCGACAATATTTGTTATTTATTTACATACAGTTTATAAAAAAATATATATTTTATTGCATTTTCAACCAGCAGATTTCGGGTTTTCAAAGGAATTATCTCGAAATAAGCTAGAGAAATCATTCCCTTATGATACTTTATCAAAGAAAAAATGTTTTTAATTTTATAAACAAGTTCACAACTAGACTACTTTTCAATAAATTTATGTAGTTTTTTTACTAAATCGACTGCTAATGACTCAATAAGTATATCATTAATTAGGAGACTTTTTTCAGGTGACAAGATTTGTTATTTAGTTAAATAAATTGTTTAAAAAAATACAAATACAGAGTATAGATTGAAAGGCCATTATATCCAGAAGCACAAGCACTGCAGCTAAAGCCACCATAGGCATTAAAATTTAAGTTGTTTATAGAATTGGCTGGTGTAAAAATAATCAAAAGATTGAAGAACTATTTATCCCTGAAAAAGCTGAAAATACGTTGGAATTTATTATTGATTTTAGCGACATAATGTTTGAGTCTGTTTAGACTTAATTTGTTTAGTATAACATAATGTTAAGTTAAGTTAAAAAAGCCTGAAAATTCAAAGTTTCGCATTTTTATTAATACTGTTTTATTAATATAAAAATCATATAGAAAAAAAGTAAGATGGTTTTAAAATGACGACATTACGTTGATATCTTGGAATAAAATCAAGATAATGATACTATAATCTGATGTATGAATAAATATTATAGCCACAAAAAGGTATATAATTGAAATAGGTGTTTTGCATTCTCAATGAGTTGAAGCGAATCTAGTTTAAGGCTGACGGAAACCACATGATAACCTTGAATCAATAATATTGTTTTACGCTTAAAACTTTTGAATTATTCATTTTTAATGTATGGTTCCATATTTTTTGCTATTTGAAATCTTTTGTGCCTACCAGCGCAAATTTCGTTAGAATCCTTTGTTTAATCCGATAATATTTACGGTTTTCTACATCCCTGGAAATTTCTCATGTATTTTAAGAATACAGTATAAAAAATGTATACAATCTCGAAATTTGCAGTGAAGTCTTCTATACAAGCTTGCACGCTCGAAAAAATTTCACACCAAGATAATTCTTTTCCTGCTTTCGAGAAACTCACACGATTGATTTTTCTTTGTTTGGTAAAAATATTTAGCTTCCTCTTTCTGATGGGAATACTCGAAGGGATACTTTTCTTCTTATTTGCACAATGTTCTATCTAGAAAAAATGTCATGTGAAGCCAAAGTACATTACATTTTTGTTAAACAAATATTGCCGCAAAATATTAGAGGTTACATGGAATTTAAAAAATTGCATTGGCTACATAAACATTACGGGCCAGTAATTGCAAAAATTACAGAAATTATACACATAGATTAAAAAGATTACACAAACAGAACAGAAATTAAATAAAGAGCTACTCAGATCGTGTCATTTATTCGCAAAACCTTTTTCTTAACAGTGTCTCAGACAACAAATTTTATTTTGATGTAAAAGCTGTTCCCCGTAAAAAACTCATGGAATGAAAAAATTTGGCACTCAAAGTATTAAAAAAGTTGGTGTCAGTGAAATGTTCCCTAAAGTGAGGAAATGTGTAATAGTTATAAGTATCCCCAAAAATTATCCCATTGAGTTAAAAAATTGTAGGCATCCTTATCTTGTACATCCTCACAAAATTCCCTCAATTCTCTAAGATCCATATCTTATATTCATGACATTCTCGTAAAAAATATTTTTTAATCAAATTAGCCACAAAATGTATAAGTAAGTTTTATTGTGTATTATTGCATCCCCAATCTGCGTATCTCTCACACTTTTTGGGTTTAAATCCATTAATCGATGTTAGTTTCTAACTTTTCATTAATTTTTTGAAAAGTTATGAACACATCTATATTTTTTATGCTCTGATATTTTTCTTACAAATAATTTATAGCAGCTTGAAAAGCGCAAAATTGGCGGGATTCGTTAGTAATGAGTAAAAAATATATATTTTAAAGTGTCGGTAACTTCGAAATCTGTCACAGATTACATTCTTATCAAGACTTTGTTTGCAGCCGGTAACGGAGACCTCTATATTCGCCTGTGCGCTGGCGACCTCTACATGATCTAAATCAATAGCCGAATCAAGTCACGTTAATGTTATTGAAAATTATTTTCTTCATTACATGTTGAATTACGATCAAACATTTGTTTTGCATTTCTTTCACTTGTAAATATTTTTGGTATTATCTATTATTTATATTAACTCAAAATTCTACTACTTCCTCTCACTTATTATAATATCTGTCACCATGGCAGAGATGTTTGTTTTCTTAATAGATTTGCAATAAACTTACATTTCTTTTATTACAATTATGAAAGATTAGTTACAATTCAAAAGGCTCGAGAATGTAAACAAAAGAGTTACCGTTCATAAGCATTTACGAATAATTTAATTTGTAATACAAACATTTTAGCATACTTTCAAAATATTTTGAAAATATTATAGAAAATAAATCTAATATCAAAATATTTATTAAATAATTCCAAAAGGCTCAGTTATTTTGATGAATAGTATCATTCATATTTTTAATTTATCGAACAGTTTTAGATGAATGCATACATAGGTTTAGATGAGAAAAGATTCATCTCCATCGAAGATGGAGAAACTCCGTTTGAATAATTTACTCTTAGAGACAGATCATTTTTCTAGCTTGTGACTAGAATCTCTAAAAGACTCTTAAATTGACACGAGAATTGGTACGGACTACGAAATGTGAGGATCGAGAGTTAATCAAATCATGTCCCAGGATAGTTCAGAGAGCGCATTATAATAAAAAGGAATGAGAAAAAGTCAGTTGACCCGATTCGAAGAGAATTCGAGATGGTCAGTCACATGTAATGTATTATTTCGTGAGGTAGAAATCGATTGAGTTCCAGTAATTGGAAAGCAGAGGGACGATTTCTGCCTTCACAACGTCGATTTCTCTGTTGAAAATTTAATATTCCCGAAAACCACAGAAAATAGAATAAAACATGAACTAACAATGCCATTTGAAAACAGCTATTGCACATTCAAAAATTTGAAGGCGAACTTATGTGATTTAAAGTAATGTCTAATTATTACAATTTTATTAATACTATATAATATTTTTTATCTCACAAGTTCTTTTTTTTCAATTTTAATAATGGAATTAAGTAAATTGATTGAACGATAAATTTTCGAAACATTCATCTAATTTACCTCATACTGAAACAGAAAAAAATTAATTCCATATAATAATATATGGAATTAATTTTTCGGAGAAATCGGGGAAAGGTTAGTATATTATACTAACCTTTCCCCGATTTACGGTATTTAAGCGGTGACTATTTTTAAAGTTTTTACTATAAATTTAGTGCAAAAATTTCAGTAATACTTTTCATTTCATGAAGCTTTCAAAAAATACTTGTCCGTCAAAAATGAAAAAAAAATGTTTTTTACTGAGATTCATACTTTTTCAAGAAAATCGCACGATTTGTTCCTCTAGCACATTTCTAAATAAGCCTAGCATTAATCGAATTTCTATATTATAATTTTTTAAAGTAATTTTTCTCATATTCTCACATTCTTGACACAAATATATTTTAAAGCAATTGCGAATTGAGCTTCACGAATTTAATTTCCATCAAAAACTGTTTGAATTTATGTACCTGTTTATTACAACATACACCACCAAACATCTTATATTGCAATTTTTTGCAAAGAAAGGTTTTTTTTTTATAAATTTTATTTCTAAATAGGGAAAATGTTAGATAGAAAAAGATGTCGAAATATTTGCGCCAAAAGCTGTAAGAGTTTCTGATATATTCATTATCAGTGTACGAGTATGTAAAAATTAAAGTAGATTATCTTTGAAATAAAAATTTTCTGAGTCTATAATATATATTTTTACACCATAATAACGTAACTGAAATAAGTTAAGGGGGACGAATGCGTAGTGGAAGCCGACAAATCTCCTTTCTGTATTCGCGCAGTTGAAACGGAAATCGGTTTTCGAAGGAGCAGCCACGGAAATTATTCTTCGGTCATGACATCCGTGTTGGATGAGCGCCAAGATGCGGTTTGTCTCTCCCCAAACGTTTAGCTGTTAAGCAACGAATAAACGCAATTCGCGTGCCAACGTTGTCATTCTTCGATTTCCTGTTTAAGACGGTGGGAAACTAAGGGAATATGAATAGAAGGAATATTTCACATTTTCATGTACGAAAATAATCCCTAGTGTTTTGGCGTTTTTCATTCTTTGTGCA
>CAKNYM010049283.1:0-72446 GCA_932195095.1 Andricus curvator | reverse complement strand
ATATATATATATTCGACATATTAGGAGGGAAGGAGCTTCTCTGTTAGTTAACCATAAATTATCTTTGAAGTTCACGTATATATTTTCTATTATTGGTATATTTTTAAAACTAAACTCCTCTCAAGAAGTCTGTATTCAGTTGCATGACTTTTATCAACGAATGTACAAAATTCGCGCAGATAATGAGAAGCTTCATTTCTAGATATTGTGTGGAGCAAATTTTGTATCATAAATTGCCTTCTTTCAGCCACAGACAATAACCCAGTTCTCTGCCGGTACATATTGAAATAGGTATGTAATTTTTGGTATGTTATATATAAAACGGTTACATGTATTCAATGCCCGTTCTAGCTCTGTATGGCAAACGGTAATGCGGAAAAACAAAAACTAGTACAAATAGTAGTGCGGAAAATAAAAATGATGCCAGATGTTCATTCGTGAAAATAGAAATTCGGCCGGTAATTCCGAAACATAGAAATATGGGAAAATTGTTATTCGGTCAAATACATTTCGGTAAAATAAGCATTAGGAAAAGCATATTTCGAAAATCCGTTTATTTTAACTTGCCATTTAAAAATATATACTTTGGTACGCGAAATTGGAGAAAAATTTAGTCATGAACTGAAGGTGGTCTGTTTTATTAGCATACGGCTATTGCTCAATGAAATACTCCTCTTCTAAGAAAACTGTTATTTGTCCAAAAAAACCTTTGCTCTTCCGAAGAAAAAACTTTCTTCATACTACAGAATTTTTTTTTACTTGGCATGCGAGATTATACGGGGCAAACCTTGCTCAGTGTTCACGTTAAGTTTCGGCAAAAAGAACCCTGGGGCGGTACGACCACAAAATTGACTCTTCTCAAACCGGGGCTTCCTCTGCTTGAAACTTTAAAGCAAACGAAACTGGAAGACAAACGCGTTGGTTTCCTCGCGAAGTCCAACTCCAACTTAACTTTAAAGGCGGTAAGGTGAAGTGTGCCTAAGAATGGTTTCGTAGACCAAAGAGATAGAAAAAGAGAAGAGAAATGAGTCCGGAAGAGCGCCACAAGTACTCCCTAAAAAGAAAAAAGTAGAATACATACTTATTTCAGAGAAAGAAACTTCTTTTTTAATACAGGAGTGAAACATAATAGTTGAATGATTCAGAATATTAAAAGACAAAAGCTTTCAACTTCGCCAACAGCCATACCACGCTAAAAAAACCAGTTCTCGTCGGATCACTGAAGTTAAGAAGCGTTGGGTGCGGTTAGTACTTGGATGGGTGACCATTCGAGAATACTGCATGCTGTTGGCACATCGTGGGTGTGGTGAGCCCACACTTTTAGTTATTTACTACAAGAAACTATCCACCTAGAAACACTACCCGAATCGGGTAGTGTCACGCCTACCCTGAAAGGGAAATGGCTTAATGGTATACTTACTTACTTACAATTTGAGATAAAAAATATATAAACATTGGTTGACACAAACAATTTTTACTGTGCTCCTTCATTTTATACGTAAAGAGAACGATCCGTCAAAGGACACATTGGAATTATTATGCGGTGACTTTATAATTCAATGCGCTCTAATTGAAACAAATCTATTTTTTATGACCACTGTAGATTATACAGACTATTATTAAAGAATAGAAGTTTTGGAAATGAAATTTAGAATAAATTATAGTTTAAGTTCCTCTTTAACGTTCGACATTCAAATTTACACTCAACTTCCGACATAAGCACCCTCAGTTTACGACATTTCTATAGAATTTAAGTCCTCGGCATTTTGGCAATGCATGGACCGCGGGACCGAGAGAGAGGCGGTCCTCAGTCAAGCGTGACAAACAGCACGAGGGCAGTAGTACTCTTAGCGCGTTAGTTGCGTCTGCTGTTAACATGCGTTCAAATCTAACAGAAATAGTTCAGCGGCCCTACCTGTTTACGTTTAGATTCTCCTAATTTATGCTGAACGCCACTGCAAGTTATGCCCGACACCGATCTTATATCGGGAGTTGAGTGTAACTACGAAATTCTTTGAAATTGAGAAATTAGGAATCCAATGATCAAAATTTTAGAGTAAATTAACTAGAAACTAAAGAAACTATACTCGTTTTTGTGTAAAGCAGGCACTCTTTGCACACCCGCTACTGAAAATTCGTTTGCGACGGCTTCGTCGGACGAAATTATCACGACCCACTCCACACAGAGGCTCCTTTCGTACGTGTCCACCCTCATTCACCGCAACTGATTGCAAGATTTTTTCCTACACTCGTAGCTTTTTTTCACTGGAAAATCGACTCCGGATTTGAGCTCATCAGCCAACTCTAGATTCATTAGGATATTTGCTCTCATTACAGTTTTGGCACCTTCTTTTTCGAAAGTCTGATTTTAATTGAAAAAAAAAATTGTGGTACTTTAATCCACGTTGTTTCCTCAGCTTTAATTTGCAATTTTGAGAGAAAAATATATGTGGATTGGGCTCACGGATTAAAAAGGATTAAAAGCTGCATTCGAATTGATTTGAAATAAACTTGTCGTTGGCTCGGGTGGAGAAGGATTTAAAGTCAGTCAGGATGAGTCTCGCTTCCATTCGAATTGACGTCAGATTGAGTAGGAGTGATTACTGAAAGTTTGCTGCGGATCGTTATGGGATTCATTCGGATTGTTGTCGAATTCATTGGGTTCACGCGGATTAAGCTTCAAAAACTCTGGATTGAAAAGAATGAAAAGTTAATTTCGAATTTGTTTCGGATTGATTCGAATTGCACGCGCAGAGTGAAAGAGATTAAGATGTGAGTTCGTATTGATTCAGATAAAACTTCGTGTTCATGTAATGACTGAAATTTTTTGACTGGATGAGAAAGAATTTCTTGGCAAAACCTGTGCTCGGAAAGTTTGTCCTTAGAAGACGCGACCAGTGGTGTTTTCGTAGCACCGCATATTTTCCTCAAGCTAAGAAGGGATTTCTTGGGAAAACCCATCCAATGTAACTACAGCCCGAGAATATATGAATGTTTGAATCGGTCATTTATATCCAATAGAACGTTAGTCCGTATTTTTCCAGTTTGTCATTGAAAATCATATGTATTTCAATTTTTATTCATGGAAAGAGATTTCCTAAGAAGGTGTTGCCATTGAGAAGGGATGTTTTGAAAAGACTTATTTCGGGGAGTCTTCTCCTGGTATGGCTTATTCGACGTGAAGTGTCACTGACTCAACTTAAATAGAAAAAAGGATTTTAGCTTAGAGAAAACGCAGAAATGAATTAGCTCAATAGATTAATTATAAACTTAAATAAAAGGAATTGGATTCAAAATCATAGTTTAATTTCAGATTTAAGGAAAGATAGAATAGTATACTGTGTTACAAGTGCGTAAAGTAAGCAACTTACACGACTCAGAACTGCACTTTTCGCAGCTGTCACACACAATATTTTTGGAGAAAATGCAGGTAATTTTTGGTTTAAGCAACAATAAAAAGAAACTTCGCCTGTTGCCCGTTGTTCTTTGGTATCCACATACGCGCTCAGCAAAAGTATAACGAGGAGTGTTGTTATATTGATAATGGGTTTTTTTCTAACCGGCTATGCGAAATTCGGTTTTTTTACTTTAAATTCGTGGAACTACTTACCGGTGCGGAAAAGCGATTTTTATCGAAGAGCGCCTGCGTAACGGTGCGGAAACGTAACTTTTCCGCAACGCTAAAGAATGGTATATTTTTCGCACTCTGTGAATACATTAAAAGTAAAAAAGTTCGCGCATGCGTTACAAAAAGAAATATTTGCGCGGGTATAGATCAAGGAAATACGTATAGATAAGAAAATTTGGATTGAAAGGGATAGATAAAATATTATTAGCTGGAAGCAAGGATAGAAATAGAAACTTGGATACAAACATAAAGAATCAAAAGGAGAGGATGATTCCGGGGAAAAAATATAGGAAGAATATGGTAGCCTCATTTAAAAACGTGAACATCTAAATGTGCTTGTTCTCAATTTTTATATGGTGATTTAAAAGTCGTAACGTTGTCCCGGCTTCTAATCTAATTCATAGTAAGCTTATCAGCGACTCTAATATTGTTTCAAGCACCACAGCCTTTGATGAGTGTTTCTGAAGGTCTGAAAATTTCGCGGCCATTTTAAGGGTTACGGGCATAAGATAAGAGGTAGAAGATTCCCTGGTAGTTTCGAGTTCGCCGAGCGGATTAAACGTCACCTTCATTAATCTAGGTTTACTCTCGTCTGCCCCTCTGCTCCCCAGACAGTCTCATGACGCTCCCGACCCCCAGCCCATAACCCCTTGGCCCCATCACGTCAAGTTTAGAGTTTGTGTCCTCAAGGATGCAAGGCAGACCTTCCTCTTGATCGTTGCAGGTATTCGTTATGCGTCCGCAGGGTCACTCGTCGTCGTCGTCGTCTTCGTCGTCACCAGCATTCCTCCTCTCTTCCCCTATACTCGACGCGCTTCGACCTGGCCTGTCCCCGTGCTTTATTCGTCCTCTTCAGCTTTCCTTCTCAGTGCTGCTGCATCCTAGAGCTCGACTCGACTCAAGGATGCTTGAACCAGTAAGAAGGCCGAAGGGTGCAAGTTGCAGGCTTCATTCGGTACCACCTTGTGTGCTCATGCACGCGCACACTGATGTTCTGTGCAAACTTTCGTCTCACATCTGGACTTGCTCGAAAACTAAGTCTCATACAATCGAGAAAAAGGATACGACAAACTTTCTTAAGAATGTTACAGGTAATCTGTGTTTGGCTTCAAAATCCGTTCTACTGAAAAGCGATACTCTGAGTATGAAAAAGGAGATAGATTAGACCATTAATCGAGTTTTATCGATTTTTTTCAAATTATTTGTAGGGCTATTATTACACCAGCGACCGTTACACCAGCGACAGTTAAAAATATATATTTATACAGAAACTAGAGTACACAAAATTTTACTCAACACTTGAGAGTACATTTATATAATCAAAAATGAGATATCTATGTAATGTATTTGATTAATTTAAGCTATTTTTGTTAGAATTCATGCCCGTTACACCAGCAACATTTTATTTTTACGAGCGCATTATGTGAAGAAATAACTTTGCTAATATCATGAATAAGAAGTAAGGCGTGAAATTAGCTTCTTCCTTAAAGATTAAGCTTCAATTGTCCATAAACGGTAATCGTTTTCAAACTTTCTTGCTGGCGGTGTCGAAGTATGTAAAAGATGTTACCGTTACACCAGCGACACGTAAATGTTGCTACAAACTTTACGAACCAATTACAATTCTTCTATACATTCTACGTGATTTTGATAAATTTCATTAGATTCTAGAATCATTTTTCAATACTGTACTGCGCTTTATCGCTATGCTACTGTTTTGTCATGCATGAGTGACCACGGCACATCCCCTGCGGCTCGTCTCATCCACAGCCGCCGCTGCGGTGTAATTTTTGGAACGTCCGAATCGAAATTGCTACAATCCAAAGTCTAGTGTATATTGACTTCAACAAAATTTTGAAGATTTCATATAAAAGCGCGTATATGTAATATACCATGCATTCAAGTAAATAGTATTCAGGGTATTCAATACAGACATTTCTTCAATAGTTACAATTTACAAATAGTAATAATGATAATTTTTCCAAAGCTTTCATAATCTTCTAATCTTATAAATAAATCAGTGTTATAAACGAGAATGAATTATATACTTTCGGATGATAAAAATGAAGCAATTATTTTTCCAGGTAAAAACATTGATTTTTTCGTTCAGCATATTTGCATTACTTCTTGCTTTCCGCTTTGGTTTCTTTCATTATTTTCCTGCCATGTACTTGATTATGTTTCATTGTGCAACGAGATCTAGATTTCTAGAAAAAGGGGCGTTTATGTTTCTTTCCTTAATGAGATTTTAAGCATCAGTTACAAACGAGGTAATTAAAAGTTATAAATGGGGCAAGGGGAGAGAAGATGAAAATATAAAAAAAGTGAACTTGCTTTATTAAAATAAATTGGAGGATTCCTATTTGGTTTAGAAAGTTTCTGTAAAATGACAATTGTTCCCAGGATGCTTGCTGCTCTAAATCTACTCCTTTATGCAATATTTTTCTGTTCTTTTAGTACCATCCGTTTACTATTTTTTTAGGTGTGTTCTTTGTGCTTGCATTCTCACATAAAAGGATAAATTTGGGTAAACGACAACAAAGCTGAAGATCGAAAATGCAGTTTAGAATCATTTTTTACAAAATATCATTAAGAGAGCTTGGTTTGTGCAATATTTTTTTCATTTTATGTAAGTATAATAAAATCCAATAAACAATGCATGAAAAGAAAAGCATTTCTCTGAGAATAAAGATATAAACTATGTATGTTAAAAATTATATTTATCTGGTAATGAGTGAATGTATGTATTAGCCAGCTGTCCATCCTGTGATAAATCGAGATTATCAGCTAAGAAAAACGCCCACAAAATTCCGCCCACACAGAATGCAGTCTACGAAACTCTATAGTACTGATAACGCAGGACTAAAAAAAGAGTACGAGAAGATTCAAAAAGTATCTTTCATGTATTTCTATATCTCTTACGTTTTTTTTTTAATCAAAACTTTCGGAAGATTTTTTTTTACATTTTTACTCGATTTTTCGATGATTTTCACTTAATACCCTTCTAATAATAAATCACAACGATTTTACTACAAAATCATTTTTTTGTCTACAACAAATTGCCATACATTGGAGTATTTGTTCAAATAAATTGTTTATAATCATTAAATGAAACTTTTCATGCAGAAAAAACGACGCCACCATTCAATATACAAGTCTATTTGCATACACGCCGCTGTCAGAAAATAGACTCATATTGAATGAAGGCGTCGGAAGGTATTATTTTAAACTATGTCTTCAACAAAAAATCTTTCATAATTTTGTAAAGCTCTGCAATATATTTTCTTAATGAACATTTTTTTACGCCTAGAAGGTCAGGAAAAAAATAATTGACATCCTCTTTTCTCAGTGGTTATATCCAAATTTTTCTCACGACTTTAGGCATGTAAAAAATTATTGTTCATAATAACTTGTTAAAAAATGTAAAAGATTTTTGTCATATCTAAAAAGTAATATTTCTTGAAGAACAGCTATTCCCAGGTGATTCACAAGGTGAAGTTCTCACAACATTTTTTCGCAAAAAGTTGTATTGTTTTAAAAAATCTCCCACCCACCTATCCACCATTTTTTGTTTCGAATTGCAGAAAATATGTTTTTCAAAACTATCACGTGTTACGTATTTTTTCAACGGCCCATTTTTTGTCTAATTTGACTGAGCTATTATGATATTTAGATATGATTTTTTGAAAATGATTTCTATATTTTTTCGCAGATGCGCAGGATTTTAATTTATCGAAATGCGGTATCGCGTGGATTCCGCGCAAGCGTTAAGTTCAACACGCATGCGTTGAAATTCTTGGAACAGATACGCAGCGGTGCACCGACAGCATCAGATTGCCGAGAGCGCTCGCTGTGAATACATTTCGCGGTTTCTCGTTGCTCTTGATTCGGTTAGTTTATTCGCATATTTTATCGTGTCGCAAATGAAACAAAGAGAGAACAGGCAACATCAGTGGCGTCCTTTTGGAATACGCGAAGAACCAAAAATGGCAAGTACTTTTTAATAAGCGTCGTTTTAGTTTTAAAAATATACATTCATAAAATTCTGTAAAATAAAAAAAATAAGCATAGAAGAATGGAATGAAGTTCCTTGATCAAAAATGCAATATTGTTTCATTTAAACATAATCAACTAATTAATTTGAATCTATTGATTATATCTAAATTCAATTTAATTGATTTTTGTATTATTTTCAATACGGAAGAATACCAATTACTTTCAGTATATAGAAAGTTTCCAAGTTTCTATTAATATAATTATTTTGCTTTTGTGCAAATATATTGGCATTGTTGTTTAATGCACGTTACTTTAGTTTGAAATAACAATTATGATCACCTCTCTAAGGGGTTTGAATTGAGCTTTAATTAGCTTTATCTGAATACTAAAACCCTTTCATGGTCCAAAACTTGTTCGCAAACTAAACACGGTACTTCAGTCTAAACAATGTTCAGGAAATGTTTACCCATTATGCTCAAATAACTACATTTCCTCGGCATGGCTTAAATTATTGCAGCCCGTAATTGACGAATTACTTAGAAAATATATACCCTGTTTAGAATGAAAAATACTCAAGATAGTACTTTAACAACTAATCAGTTGTGAAAGCTTTTTTTATTTTAATAGGGTAGACTTGCAGATAAAAAATAAAGTTTCATTTTGAAGAAAAGAAGCGGCGTCCAAATGTACTGTAACAAAATTGTACCGTAATCGGTTCATATTGAGCAATATGAATATTGAAAGCAATTGAATTGTTTTTCAGTTTTTATATTGATCAAGAGTGCGAATATAACTGAAGTTCAAAATGAGTTTGTAAGAAAATGACCTAAAACGAAATTGAATCCCTAGTTTGTTATGTGTATACAAAGTTAGCCACCGGGAAAAAGTTGTTAATGTAAATAAATAATATTATATCCCTTTCTTGTTTGAAACAACTCAGTTTTATAGGAGGAATGCAACCATTCCTTAAATGTTGGTAAAAATAAGTTTACATGATGCTGGGAAAGTTTTGAATAATCATTTTGAAAATCAACGAAAAGGAATCTTAATTCGATTTTTGTTATTAGGCTGCCTCTAATTAGAAATCATATACAATATGGATACCCATTCATTCAAAATATAATTAAAATTTTTAATTATTTTTATTAGTAGGTATGTATTATAAAAGTCGCAAAATCTTCGCAAGATTTTTAGTCTGGTATAAAGTTGCGTATCTGAATCAAATTTTACAGCGTTAAATTAACAACACTGCCAAGTTCGATTATGTAATTAAATGTAACTTTTCGCTTTTTCTAACTTTACGCCGTCACCTCAGTTTTGTCATTGTTGATGTTTCAAATATCACGAATAACGGTTTTATTTTTGGCTGTGCCTAGTCGTCCCGAAAAATTGGGGGAGTTGGAAAAGGGGATGGGCTAGTCGTCCCGAAAATTCGGGACGACTAGCCAAGTTTATGAAAAATACTTCACTACTCATCCCGAATTTCGGGACGACGAGACACTCCGTTTATTTTTATAGTTTTGTTTGCACCAGTAAAAGTATATTTATACGATTTAATGTTCACTCTCGACTCGCGATTCTCAAGGAATCGTGAGCTCGTCGGACTTTTCTAGAGTAAGTATTTTCTTCGCATAGAAAATATAGTGAATTTAGAAAAAACAAAGAGTTACATAATCGTACCGAAAACTTTGAATTTCATCTGTATTTACATATGCAAATACTTTTGTTAAAACATAAAGTCATGAGGGATATTATGTGATTTATATAAAGGAAAATATCTGGTTGCGATTTTCGTGCTGCATCAAAATGTAATTTTGACTGATAATATTTATCGATTCGGGCTAAATGATCCCGAAATGCATATCACTATGTGTCTTATGAGAATCTAAATACGAGTTACATTTAAGTAGGAAATAAATCTATTGTTTCTATGTTTTTTTTTAAAGCCGCTATGTTGATGAAAAGCAGGCAAGTATTTTTCTGGTTCTCCGCAGTCAGAGAATCGTGAAAGCTCATTAATGATTCTTTCTTAAAAGGATCAATAGGTTGAAGCTTGTATTTTTCCATGCTCACTCCACTTCAGCAAACTCTGAATCAGTAAGAGTTAAAAAAGTCTTTTTTCACCACTGAAAGCACAAAATGCAAGCGTCACGCGTTGGTGACACAAAATAACTAAAAAAATGTGTTACCTTCCACTGCTCGTTTACAACTGAAAGTGCTTATAAAAACTGTTTATATTTCCAATTGGATACAAACTACCGGTCTTAGGTTTTTCATTGCTAGATGTTATTTAATTATTTATTTATTAATTATTATATATTTTATAATTTAAATAGTAATTAACATTTAATATTAATAATAATATTATATTATATATATTATATTTCTAAGCCAACGGCCATACCACGCTGAAAACCCCAGTTCTCGTCAGATCACTGAAGTTAAGCAGCCTTGGACGCGGTTAGTACTTGGATGGGTGACCATTCAAGAATACTAACATGAGTGCTGTTGGCACATCGTGGGTGTGGTGAGCCCACACTTGTAGTTATTTATAACTACAAGAAAAACCTAGAAACACTACCCGAATCGGGTAGTGTCACGCCTACCCTGAAAGGGAAATGGTTTAATGGTATATATATATTAATTCATTAATATTAATAATAATAATATTTAATATTAATATGATTTAAATAGTAATTATAATTATATATTATTTATTTAATTATTTATTTTGAATCACTTATTCATTCATCTGAAAAAAAGTATTTATCATCCCCAGAGAATTTTATGAAAAACTTTCAATCGTTACCATTAAATAACCTCAAGTTGCCGCTAAGTTCCCATTTTGATCTTGTTAGTCGCCACTATACTTCTGTTTGCACTGAGAGGTCTAGATGGTAACTTCGGCTTAAAATGTCGAGAAAAGTCCCCTGATTAGGAATATCCAGGGTAATTTTACGCAAAGATGGTCGTTTATTGCTTAAACAAGTTTTTTAAACAAATAAACTTCTTATGGAAAAATTGCTGTAAAAAAAAAACATTTTTTTGAAATTTTCTGACGAATTTTCAGCATTGAGAGGGCAAATCCGAATTTTGAAGTTGATATTATTCAAAATCAGCTTCTTATTGAATTACACCACTATAAACTTGTAAATTGTAATAACTTAAAAAGCGCCATTTAAATAAAAACAAACAAATCTTCTGTCACGTTTTGATAAAAGAAATCTTTCTTGGAAATAATTTTGATAAACATTTTTTTTTCTCTAAACCTGAATTAGTGACAAAACGGTTAAAAATTTACTTTATTGAAGATGTTGATTAACTATTGGTTATATTTCCCTATTTGTTCTAGTAGTTTTTAACGTTTCACTAAAATTTGAGTCAAAAATGACTAATAATTAGTAAAAATGTTCACTACAGTAAATTAGTGGCCGACTTTTCACTAATTTCATGAAAACTCGCGAACGAAACCATAATTTTGAAACGGCTTTCCTGATCTCTAAATCTTAATTAATGATAAGGCAGTTATACTAATTTCCTTCAGTAACCGTTCCTACTAATTACTAGCTGTATTTTTATTTATATTAATATTTTTCAGCGTTTTACTAAATTTTTAGTGAAAAATTAATAATTAGTAGAAATTTGTATTTCTTTTAGTTGTTTTTAACTTTTCACTGATTCTTTAATAAAAATTGCTGATAATTGTATAAAAAATTCTAATAAAGTAAAATAGTAACTTTCTGTTCACTTATTCAGATTTAGAGTGTACATCACAAAACATATCGTGTACATATTATAAAACTTATTACTATAATATTATAAAATGTACATGTACATAAAATTATTACACATTTTTAAACTGTAATTTTCTTGGATTTCAGAAGTGAAAAGCGAAATGTATGTGTGTTACTATATATACCCGAATTCAGTAAAAACTAGTTTTAGCTAGTCAAAACGTAAATTGAGCTGCTAAATATGCAAAAAGGAGGTATAGAAGTATTTCGCTGAGGCCTTCCCATTCAGAGCGAAATAATTTTATATCTCTTTTTTTGCATCTGGCGCCTCAATTACCACAAGCATCTGTGGAAACTAGTTTAAACTAGTCAGAACGCAATTTCGCAAAGCGCTTTTGTGAAAACCCGTAGAATCATTATTGTTCAATCTAATTTCGAGTTTGAAGGATTGGGTGGTATTACGATAGTGTGACTGCTACCACCCACCAGTTAAAACTCAAAATCAGACTGTTACTTTTTAAAAGTAAACCTTAAAAACTATTATTCTTTCATATAGATTTTAGTTTATCGAACTTGAACGCAAGAGAAATTTAAGTTTCAATCGACGGTAAATATTATAGAGGATTTACCTTTAAACTAATATAAAATGGTTTAAAGTTTTGCGTATTTTTATTAGGTATCATGACACGCTGCAGGTAAATCAGAAACTTTTGGAGTAAAAATTTCAGTTGTAACTTAACTCATTTTTCAAGGTAGTGATATAGTGTATAATCCCGCCAAGAACTTTTTAATTTAATCTTTTGAACAAGTGAAGTCAGTGCTTTTTTGTTGTTCGTTATTCCACGTCGTGTAATCGGAAGTAAATTGCAAATCTATGAAAGTGAATGAATTTCAATGTTAAGTCTTCAAATTGTAATAATTTTTTATTTCAAATCATCAATATTGAACTATTCCAAAGAAGGTTTCAAAATTGCATCATTTTCTATTACGCTCATTAAATATTGAACAGTCGTAAATTTACAATTTTCAAAATTGAAGAATTTTCAACTGTTATCTCTTCAAAATTGTAGAACTTTGAACTGTATAAATTTTTAAAATTGAAGACTTCAAGAATTTTTAATTTTGAAAATTCATAATTAAAAACCCTCTGTAATTAACCGTCCAACCTCCTTTAACTGCCCGAAAAAAACGTGATTAAATTACCCTAAGTTGAAAAATTTGTATTTGTTATTTAAATTAGAATTTGAAATTCGAAACGCATTGACAACTTAAAATACCCCCTCCAGTGATATTTGATATTTGAATGACGAAACACACAAAGAAAATCATAAACGTCGATTAGGAATACAAAAAGATCACTTATCATGTGTTTCTTACTCGCCTGCATTAACGAAGAAAAAGTCTTTTTATCATACGGGCGAAGCAGAATTGTATTCATAGTTCAAGTGTGATATACTGATATATGCACATACATTTCGGGCACTTTTATCTCCCATAGGTCCGATGGTGGGCGTATAATACAAGTAATATGTAGTACCATTTGGCGTGAATGTGTACTGTATTGTCCCCTGGATCTCGGAGTGCATCCTATTATATATATATATATATATATATATATATATATATATATATATATAGCGAAATAAAAATTCAGATTTAGCATCAGAGGAAGAAGAAAGTCGACAATATTTATGATATCGCGTGTTGGGATGATAAAACGTTAGAAGTTTTGTAGACTTTGTGTTTGAGTTACCTTCTTTGTGAATTATGAATTATTACTCTTTTACATCAATGCTATATTTCCGGAGATTTAAAAAATCTTTATAACATTTAATAATTAGCTCCTGCATTGAGCTTGTTAAACTTTTCTCTTAGTATTTTCCGTCTCCCTTAATGTCCAACCAACCTCCCTAATTATCCTCCCAACCATCCGAGGCGGAATAATTATACATAGTGGAAAATATTATGTATAATTTTCACTGTTTTATAAATTTTTCATAAAACAGATGAAAATTATAAATAATATTTTCCCCTATGCATACATTTTCCGCCTGAGACTCTTAAGCGCCTTTCTAAACTCCCTAACTGCCCGCCTCGCTGCCCGCCTATCTTAAAAAAAAACGTTCAACCAAATTTTATCTTTATGTTTTTGGAGACTAGTGAAAGATCAAGTGAACTATGGTAACCAAAAATATTGACCCAAATTTTGTGGAAAATATAATACAATATTGTATTAAATATACTTCCATGACCAAAGAAGAAGAAACCCACATTTTTCAAACTATTTTTTTGGAAAATATAGTTCAATATTATGCTCAACCGACTACCTTAACCAGACACATTGAGTCAAATAATTTGGCATTGATCCAATTTTCCTACACTACGCTTTTAGAACACATATTATAATATTGTACCCAATATATATGTACTACCCTGGCTAAATGTAAAAGCAATCATTTAAGGATCCCTTTTTTCTCTTTTTATCCCCTTGAATATCATTCATTATTTTATTTTCAAATAATACAATGGGCCTCTCATACTCACTCCACGAACCCCGTTCACACGAGGCCATGGTTCACGGCGATAAATTTTTAGTGATGGCATGGCATGGTGCTAAAAAAAGCAAATACTTTAATACTTTGTTTTAACTTTCTACACATATATATATTGGCTTTTAAATTGATGTTAAAAAATACAGTAAAACTGGAAGCGTTGCGTATAAAAAGCTCATATAAATGGAAAAATTCTAGTGGACTTTTTTGTTATTATTTTATATGGGAAAAGGAAACAAGGTTTCCATTTAGGATGGGCCAAAAGCTCTTAAAAATATATGAAAAATGCTCAAAAAAGAACAAGAAAATTAAAAGCAGAGGGAAAATATTTTCTTTCCCACATTATGAATGTAACAGTATAAAATCAATGAATTCAAAACTATAGTCACAATTCCATTTTCCAACGGAAACTAGTTAAACGGTGTAAAAATTAGTATTAGTATTTGCCCTTATTTGATTATAGAAACTTCAAAGAACTGAAATAGATAAATCGATGTTCTGCAGTTTAGTATTGGAAAGAGATGATGAAGAGAAAATTAATTTCGAGTTCCAGGAGTGCCCAATCGATTAATCGAAGGGAGGCTTGGTAGCCTCCCCTTGCAGACGTTAAGGAGTTGAGGACATGATCCGTGAATATCGGACGTAAAGACAGCCCATGGCAGTCTGACCTCTCATTCACACGAGGGTTGGTTAAAGGCCTTCGAATAGAGGCTTGCACGACAGGTGCTGCTAATTGCTAATTAGTAACGCGTTTCAATTTCAGATATATAATTGCTTCGGAATACGCGCTCAAAGATACCTCTAACCTACGTTCACTATACGGATTTTCAAGCTAACCGCCACTTAACACCCTATACATTGATCACTAATTGTACTTATAACGAAGTCAACTTATCAAATGCTTTAAAGGTAAAATGTATTGCAACATCGAAATAGAGTAAGAAATATCTTGCAAAACAAAATTTTATCATACATTGAACATTCTCCAGTATTATCCATAGTTCTAAGGATAACATTCTTGTATGTTCTGTAAAGAAATCATTAGGGAGCGAACTAGGTAAGGTATGAACTTGGCTACAAATCGTCTACGAAAGGGCAAACACTACGAGTAGAAAAATTTGAATGTGCAAAACCAACTTCACACTTTTCAGAGCGTATATGAAAGGTGAAAAGGCGAAAGGAGGTAACTAAAAAAATTGCAATTGTGCAGGAGAGCGAAAATACATTGTATAAAATCGAAATCGCAATTAAAAACAAAAATAAAATTTTGCTCCCGAGGTGATGTATTGCTTAATCGATACTGTTTGATACCAAAAAAGTTTCATTGAAAAAAAGATTTCAGTTATGAGAAAATATTGTCCGAAGGTGATCATGTCAGGTTGAAACTCTTTTTTACCCTGTCCGAGTTGATTTGAGACAGTGATAAGAAATGAAATACTCAATTAAAAAGAAAACTGATGACACATTTCCGTCTTGAAATCATGACAAACATTGTATTCTTCATCCTTTTTTAAATTGTGACACGTCCCCGAGATGAGGAGTTCATGTACACGGAAAAAAAACGTTTTATCGAAAAAAGTTATTCATTTCCGAGAAAATCAGTTTTCAATGAGACGGTGTCACATACGATTTTTCGCTTTTATGTAGTGATAAATAATCAAATTTACACTTTTTATTGTTGAATCATGAAAATATTGAAATATATGCATTTCGTGAATACCATAAAAATAGTTTGATCACTAAAGTCTTTATTTTTAATGGATATGCAAATCTAACCTTAAGGTTTAAATTTAACTATGTGTATTTGAATTTCTGAGAATTTTCTAGCCAAAAACCCCATTTTCGGAAAATTGTCAGTTACCTCCTTTTGCCATTCCACCCTTCATATGCCTATAGATGCCTGATGAGGACCATAAAGAGTGATTGAATCTATATCTAAAGAATAGCTAAATTACTTGGAAGATCGATGTATCAGAGTTTCGATACTTTCGGCAGGGTATATGTTTTTATCGTTACTTCATGTATAAGAAAGAGGCAGCAAACAACCCCCTACCTGTCCTCTTCATTACCCTTACACCAGCTACTAAGAGTATTACTGGTACTAACACTTGCTCGTTCGATATTCGATTCAATATTCTACATTAATCCTACTAATTCAACACTTTTTATCATCTTCGATCTTTAAGCTTTCGATTAAGAAAATAATTTTCGTAGAATTAATTAGTATTAAAAAAATGGTATGGCTAAAAGATGAAATACATATCCCTTAATTTCTCCTACAAAATAACACATTTCCATATTAATTTATTCTGTCACCCTAGTTTGAGCTCTCTGCATGATTTTGACTAGAATCGATCACAACGAATTTTCTGATAGAACATGAGAAACCTATTAAATTAATAACTAAATTAATGAATAATAATTATATACAAATAAGAGTGTGAATTATAATATAAATTATCATAATATAAATAATAATAAATTAATCAATTTTGTTATATAAACAGAATATTTCGAAAAAATTTGTTTTCGGCTAAGATATGAAAGCGGAAGCAATTTTCAGTATGCCGAATTTTGCAGTCTTATTAGGAACCTGAGCTCGGCTGAATTTTATTAATGACATTAGGTTCTCTTTTACTTTTTTTCTGTTCTACATCATAGGAGGCGATCAACTGTACATTCGCTATGGAACTCTAATGATCGCGAGCGTTGTCGGTGCTAAACATTCGTGACTAACGTGGTGCTCGTTATAGAGAACACGGTTAGTTAGACATCGTTATAAGTGACGCGGTGCTCGGGTGCAAATGGTCCAATCTGTCCCAAGGGTTTAGAATTCATTTTGCAATGAATTTGTTAATTCAAATACAAAGATTCATGAACTCATATGATATATAGAGGATCCAATCAATAATAAGTATATCAATTAAACAAATGCACATTGTATCAACGCGGCACATCACGGAGAAAAATGAAACGTTAGTTTGGCCATCTAGATGTGCAGAGAGACTATATTGGAGGGTCAAGTATAGGACAGCCCTTCTAGATGGCTAATGCGACTATCTCTAGAAGGTTAAAACGAGAGGTTCAAATCGAGCATCTTAGAGCTTTGACTCGATCGTCCCGGACGGTCGACTAGGTCATCTAAAGACAGCTGACCTGATCATGGTAAAGGGTCGATTTAGACACCTCGGATGACCGATTTGATCGTCTCAATACAGTCGATTCGATCAGCTCGGATGGTCGATTCGATCATTTCAGAGGGTCGACTTGATTATCCCGGAATGTCAATATGAATATTTTAGGAGGGAAAATTCGATTATCGCAGAGGGTCGATTCAAAAATCTGAGATGGTTAAAATTACTATTTCTGAAAGTAAAATATATATTTTTTAATTATGTTTAAAAATTAATAAAAAAAGAAATTTGATTTACTAAATCTGGACTAGTATGAGTTCTACTATGTAAATAGTGGGGAGTCCTTTATCAGCTGATTTATAGTAAGCATTCTGATAATAATCTTTAATTAAAATTACTAATTCGTAGTAAAATCGTAACAAATATAATTAGTAATTGTTGCACTTTGCAAAGTTTTAGTTCGGGAATTCACTTAATTTTTAAAATGATTGATAAAATCAACGAAAATAGACCCAATGTTAATTGCTGCGAATTTTAAAGGAGAAATCTAAGCGTTATTTAGAATCAAATTATTTAGGCTTAAATTGTTTTTTTAACAAAAGTTATTTGGATGTTTGTGTTTTAGCTTCAATTATAGGTAAAAGCTGCAACTCTTATCCAATCATAACAATGAAGAGCTGATTTTATTCCTTGGAAGATTCTGTACAATTTAATTTGGTTTTAATAAAACCTAACCAAATAAGGTTATAAAGAATCTGTGAAGAAATGAAATCACAAACAAAAAAATCCATACAACCTGTCTAAAATAGATAATTTTAACTTATTTGTGTCTGAAGGATGTTTAGCTATCTCTTTTAAAATTCGCAACAATTGACATTTGGGCTATTTTTGTTGATTTTATAAATTATTTTGAAGTTTGGATGAATTTTAATATTGACTTTACGTATAGTACATCCTTAAAGTAACGTTATAACTTTATATTTGGTACACTCTAAGAAGAAGTCTATTAACAGTGAAATTACGTTCCTTTCAGAATGCATCCTTTGAAATTAAGCAGATTTCTTTTGTCCGTCAATAGAATCGTTTCACTGTTCAAAGACTTATCCGTTAAATGCAAAACGAAAGTAGTTTTACTGATAAACGATTTCTTTTGACTTTGAAAAGAATTCCTTTAACTATTAAAGGATTTCATTTGTTGGCTAGCGGAGAAAGTGCGCCTGCGCATGAGTGAATTTTTTCACTGCACGATTTATTTATTAATTGATAAAGTGAGTGGAAAAACGAGCGAAATGATGTCGAAAATGGATTACTTCAAAAAATTAGGAATCCCAGATTGTGACGCAAAAACTTTGGAAGGTACGTGTACTGAAAGAACAATTTTTGATCCGCATAACCTCACTTTTCATTGATTTTTACGCTTTTGACAATCAAAGTATAAATTTTTCTTTATTGCTTTTGACAATCAAACGTTCGTAAGACGTTCTTTATGAAATAATTTTGTAAAGCGTCGATTTTATATCGATTTTTATATTTACATTCACCAAAGTTCGACTTTTGTACATGTGTTGCACGTCATATCATGCAATAAATTTTCTTTTAACGTTCAAATTATTCTTTCTTTTGTCGGACAATAGATTTCACTTCAAGATCAAAGGAAATCCTTTCACAGTTAAAGGATAGGATTTGAAACGACAATCCTTTAACTGTGAAAGGATTTCCTCTCATGCCAATTTTGAATGGAAAATCCTTTAATAGTGAAAGGAATCGTTTGACAGTCAATAGTCTGTTTTTAGAGCGTAGTAGCAAAAATTGGTTTCTGAATTCTCACCTGGGCGGGTCAGGTGACCCTGAAAGGGAAATGGCTTAATGGTATACATGTGAGTTCCTTGTTGAGATGCTGTTCGAAGTATTTTACAACTACAGATCAATTTTTAGCCATCTTTCTATCATCATATGAGAATGAAATTATATTATGGGACATGAAACAAAAATTTATTGGGGAAAGATTCCGCGAAATTTGGTTAAAGCTGGTACATAGAGGCATTTGGGGAAAGTTTCAAATGCAGTTGATTGAAAAGAATTCACGAGAAAAATAAACATTTTCCTTCGATACCAGGACTCGAACGCTGAACTCTTAGATTAAAATTCAACATTGCGCAACGAAACCTGATTCTTTTTTTTTCTTTTTCAAGCATTTTACCAGTCACCCCCTTTCACGCTTCGTTTCTTCCTCCAGTTTCCCTCAAGCAACCGCTCGTTTTACTCAACTTTGGGTATACTTTCAAAGGTTGATAGGAGATTTCAAAATTTGCAACTCAATATATATTGAATGCAAACGCAGAAGAGATTTATTTTTATTTTATTTAAAAAAAAATTTATTGTCTTTTTTTACATTCTCATCATAATGAGAAAGTATAAGTTTTATGCAAAAACTATCGCGGATTTCTTTCAATCTTCACGTTGCGAGACCCCCTGAATCAAAAAAATCGGATTTACGATGATGTCTGTCTGCGTTCGTTGTTGTTTTTGTTGTTGTCGTCGCCTGTATACCGGATAACTTTTAAAAGACTTATCGGATTAGGTTGCGCTTTGGCACACCTTTTTAGGAACCAAGCAGAAAGATCGTGTTCGCTAACCAGCAATTTTTGACCAATGGTTCTAGTTTTAACCACACAAAAAAATAATGAAAAATAAAAAATTACATTTTGCGGTATATGATTAAAAATAAAAAAAATTAAATTTTTGGACCAACGACACAAGGTACGAACAAAAATTAATAGACAAAAGTTTTTCACCCAAAAAAAGAGCTATAAGTTTGTGAATAATTATTTTTTGATAGGAGGCCTGGTTTTTATTTTAATCGTTTCTTTCTTTCTTCACTGTTTCTTGACATCTACAACATCCCTCTCTGTCGTTGTAAAACTACGCGTTCAATCGCCAAATTACTGTGGTGGATTCGTTTCTTCGTCATTTCGACGCGGATGATTCTGTTTAATCTTTCAAGGTCGGTGTTTGATCATTTGATGAGTCTAAAAAAGTACGTGAGGGCAGGGGTGGCATAGGTGTTTATTGCCGAATCTTATTTATCGAGTTGAGAGAACTCTTCCGAACCAATCTTAGACTAGCCCTAGCCTCAATGTCATTCTCTTTCTCGTTCTCTACCTCTGCGGTGCCTAATACTCCTCTGAATAAATGCACTGTTCTGCATTTATCTAGTCCCAACTTCATGTAGATATCATTGGAAAACTGCTTTTTGACATGGATCACTGGCTGTATTTTCTGGTTTGAACTAGCGTATAGCTTCAGATCATCCACGTGTAGAAGATGGGTCACTCTATGACCATCCTCATTATCATGTATTTTGAACCCATGCAACATGCTATTTAGTGTTTTGCTCAATGCGTTCAACGCTAAATAGAACCATAGTGCACTGAAGAAGTCTCCTTGCCAGATACCCGTCGTAATGCGTATTGATCTAGTTATCATTGGTTGCCCATGCTCAAAATACTTGATTCTTGTATCCCAAAGCATCATCACACGACTTAGAAAGTCGATGATGCACGGACAGATTTTATTAATTGTTAAGACTTTAAGCGAATCGTCATGTTGTACGAAAGAAAACTCTTGCTTGTAGTAAATGTATGCCATGTGCAAGTTTCTTTGATGTTTACGTGTTTACGTCATGGAAGCAGCGTCTACGTTGACTAGATCTCTACTGCACCGCGAGTTTTTACTACATCCTTTTCGTTCTTCTGAAAGGATGTCATTCTCGTCGCAGTGAGAATATACCTTATCTACAATGATATGTAGCTGTAAGACATTTATAAATTGTTGGAAGACGGACTATCGGTCGAAATTCAGATTGATTCTGAGCGTCTGGCTTTTTAGGGAACATATACTTAGTATCCTGAAGCATAAAGCCTGGCATCAGATCTGGGTGCTCGATGATCTTCTGAAAACACCTTGCCAACCCAGGAAGCACACTCATCAGCTAGTTGTGCCAGAAATTGTGCACCATGTCCGGACCTGGAGCTTTCCAGTTACTTGCCGTTTTAAAAACCGCTGAAACATCTACATCAGTGATGTTAATAGGCTCCATTTCAGTGTTATTGCTTGTTCTTTCTTTCTCTAGTTGGATCCACGCAGCGCATAAACTGCTTCTGTTCTTTCTTCCCAAAGACCCGACCAGTAGTTAGTCATGTCTTCCAATTGAGGGACTTCGGTGTCTTGCTGGTTATTTCGCTTTACACACAGTTCCCGGTGAAACCTTCTTTCATCTGCCTAAAATGTTCGATTTTGCTGCCTTCTTGCACTACTTTTATTATAACGACGCATTCAAACAGTAAGAACATCAATTATCTGTCGTTGGGAGTCTATAATATCATCCAGTATTGCTGGTGTCAATGTCTCCATGTTCCGAGGGTGGATGATTTTCGTAAAATGGTATGTCAGCCTTTTGGTTCTACTTATATTTCTTATATTGAGTCAATCGACCAATTTGCTGGTTACTTTGCTGACATCCATATCCAAGTTGATTTTCCATGGTGGATTTCGTTTCCTTCCTGGGGTAAAGACTGCATTTGTAGGCCTAGTTATGTTGTCCAACGTTCTAACGGCCGTCACAGCTGCACAATACACAAGAGTTTGCACCTCTAACGCAGTTAATGTTGCGTTCAAATACATAGGTAAAACCTTGTTGTTCGGATGTTCTGTTAGTGCACGCAGATCCTTTGTGATGTACATCTTGGACAGAGAATGCCTTTGTGTTTGTTTTATATGTCTGAACTCTGGTAAAGCACGACCAAAATTCCTTTAAAGGTGCTGTAATTTTTCTGATATTTCGCTGTTTACATCAATAACAACGTTAATGTCTGGATGTGATTCTAGTGGATCCGGTACTAGATCTTCAGATCAGATCTTCGTTATCCGCACCTTTATGGAGCAGTTCATAAATAGGAGGCTGCTGTCTCACTTCCATTTTTATGTTACATATTTCAACAGCCGAAAGCAATCTGTTTACAGATATTGAGAGTTTTTGGTCTGCTAGATTCTACTTATTTATTCTTACGGCTAGCTCTGGGTACTTAAGTAAGAAGAGTCGATAGTGTTATCCCTTCACATTTTGCCCACTTTTCTCTGCCAAAAAATAAAGGCGCGTTACATCTCTTCATATGTTGCCATTTCAATCGCCTTATTAGTTGCTGAACCTCTGCTTCTGCCTCTAGTTGAATCAGACCATCTGCCTCTGGAAGCTGTGCTGGTATTGCATCATCATGAGGTTGCGCAGGAACATCAAATAGCATGAGTATATTGTATTGCTTTACCAGTTGCCGCTCCATCTTGCGGTGCAGCTTTCTGTAGCTGACGTTCACTACCGGAGTTTTTCCACGCCAAATCAACCTATTGTTTAATCTCAATTGTTTGGTCTTGTGAGATAAATAGATAATTGCCTGATGTCCTTCACCTTAGCGATAAGATATCTTAGTGCGACCAATTTTTCTTTCATTGTGGTATACCAGTTGATGCTCTCCCACGGTATTTCTGTTATGGTGGTTAGTTGTAAATTGCTAACGCTCGCCAAAGCATCCTTAGCAGGAAAAGTTGATGTTCTACTGTTAACCCCTTATAGTAGATGTTCTTGCTGGCTAGATTTGTGATTTGTGATATCTGCCTGACCATCTCGCAGCTCACCATCACCATCGTCCCACGAGCTATGGCCCCCAGTGGCGGCTACAACGGCGCCCCGACGATCCTCGGTAAGCGAGCAGCGTTTTAAAATACACTGAAACCTGAGCCTGGCTCAGTCAACTGTGAAAGAAAGTTACGTCGCCACAAAGTGGGCAGCGCGCGGGTACTCCGCGCGTGGGTTATCTAATATTAGGTATTCCTACTGTGAATGGTTCATAAGGTCCTGACTGTTTACGTTCGGAGTGCCTGGATTTATGGCGAAGGCCACTGCCACTCATACCCGGAAAAAAAATTGATTAGCAGTTCGAACTCGAAAGTTCATTGCCTCACTACCCGATTCGGGTAATGTTTCTAGGTGGATATTTACTACCAATGTGGGTCCACCACACCCACGACGGGCCAACAGCATGCAGTATTCCTGAACGGTCACTTCTTCGTGGAGGTATCGTTTGGTAAGCAGATTTAAAAAAATGGTGGATTTCCTACTGATCATCCTCTACATTTTCTCTCGAGTGCCATTTTCGTTGTCATCCTCGAATTTCTACTATATAAGACTGATTAATTTTGTCGTATTCAAGTCAAATCTGTACAAATGCATGTAGGCAGCTAAGAAAAACGGGCTTGTAGTATTTGTGTATTAGTTTTCGTGATATTTTCTTTTTAAATTAGTAAATATGAAAGCTGGCAATTTCAGGTCAGCGGATTCGCAAAAAGCAGCTATCAAATATTTTTCTGAAAGATTCTTTGTCAATTGGTGTAGGATAGGGTGATGAAGAATTGAAGCGATCTATGTGTTTTCTCGGAAAGTATACAACTTGAAGAATGATACTTGTATTTTTATTTTAAATGCATACGGTGACCTTATAGTTAAGAATATGTATCATTTACCGAAAGTTGATTGGTTTTTTGTGATTCCATTAGGAAATGAAGCTCCTTCCGGCTGTTCAAGAATCCGAAAACTTTCAACCTTTTATTAAAACTCGTCTTTACGGATGAATCTTTTCTTTACTTTTCAGACGATTCAAGTACTTGTGAAGTTGATCCTTGAAGAAAATCGCCAAAGAGAATCCCATGAGCACCTAGCGGGAACGACCTAATTACTTGAAAGCGTGCGCCGCTTGGTGGCGAGTCATCCCGGCTCCGAATGCAATTTAGTCGGGTATAGTCGCTGAAATTGCACCCTTTTGGCACCGCCAAAGGTTGCACAGCCTGTGTGACGAGGGATAGGGATGGAGAAAGGGTAGGGGCAAAAGTTCTCGCGCAGAGTTTGATTTAGCAAGTCTGGCTCTCGCGTCACACTGGTAGGAGAAACCGAACAGCTTTTAGAGCTCGTACGTCCATTAAGCGTGTCGCTTTCACGCATCAATGACGAAATCAGGTTCATGAACCGTGTTCGTAGTTATTAGTTTAATTTTGCTGCTCTACCCGACTTGATCTCATCAGGGTAAAGTTATGCTACATTAATATATGTGTCTAACACTTCCTTTGGAAAAGACCCATCCGTCCGCATTTCATCAAGATTGCCATCTTAAAAAACTTTAATTTCGAGAAAATCGCAGTTTAAACTAATACTATACCTTTTTTCGAAAGTATTTTATTCCATTTCCGACAAACACTAAAACTAGGAAAGGGTTAACGTTAATTAAATCAATCAACATAGGTGAAAAAAGTAACAAACAAGGTTTTTTTCAATAATCATGATTTGTCAACTGACTTTTCGTTTTATTATCTCCCCGAAATGACTGGAAGTTTTCGTTCTTAAATATAAAAGAAAATTTAGTATTTCATCGATCCATGAACACAAGCTTCAAATTGTTAAATATATATTATAAAAGGAACATTCATTTTTTAGCGTTACGTAAACTTTAAAATCTTAAATATAAAATGATCTTCCATATTTTAGCGGAGATGGTTGATGACAGTGAGCACTATTCCAAGCACATTTTCTTGACGAAGATTGAGACGATATTTATCGCAAAAGTAAAAAAAATACTAAAAAATTTACATGTTTCAATCAAATTCCTGACTATTTCCCGACTTGTTTTGGAAACTTAAAATTTCATGTTTATTCCCGCTTTCCCCGATTTTCCCTGACAGTGGCCAACCTGAATTATGTACATTAATTCATAGATTGAACAGTGTTATCCAGGCGAGACCTGGATGACACAAAAGTTTCCCTGAACATTCCTGGAACATTCCAATGGAGGACTCGGAAAATTCCGAAAAATGTTTCAGCAAGGTTCCTGGAATTAGGTAAATGTCTGCGTATCAGAGGAGGTTCCCGAGTAAGGGGCGGGGAATGTTCGTGAGAATATTCGTATTATATTATATTTAATTAATGAAATTTTTTAAATTCCTCACAAAAATTCCCTGAACCTTCCTTGGGAACCTCCTTTAATACGCGAACACTTGCCTACTTCCGGGAACCTTTCTGGAACATTTCTCGGAATGCTCCGAATCTTCGATCGGAATGTTCAGGGAAATTTGTTTGCTATCCGGGGAACGGAACTTTTAAAAGTTTAAAGTAATTTTTCTCTAAGGATACCGTTCATTTTCTTGTAAATTTTACTTTGATTATTTGAAAAATACCTATTTATCTCAATAAATTTGTTTTGTGCGCGGATGAGATGCTTAGGGCGGCAGCGGGTTGGATGGACGCTGGCGGGATTTCCCGCATCCCAACCTAAAACTATTCCACCACTGCGGTGCTACACTTTTCGTTGTCTGCAATCTACCTCCTTTTCCTTCTTCTTCAATTTATAAGCAAATAAACTTCTTTCCTTTTGTTATCATTTCCCATCCTCACAAGGTTTCTGCCTTTCTCGACCCTCATTTGCATGGAGAGAAGTCTGCTTATTTTTATTTCTCGCTTTTCCTCTCGAATCAAGACGAACTTTGCATTTGTCGTCAATAAATAACAATAGACCTCTCTATCCGTCTGGCACGTCAAACTTACTTGGCACGTGCCAAACTGCAAGAGTAAATAACGCATAATATAGAGTGTATACACAAGTGAATACGAACACAACTGGAAGGTAGCTCTTCGCTACTAAATAGTTGGTAATTGCTTCAATAAAACAATTAGCCGCAATGCTTTTCACTCGAATGCCCGACCTCGCTTCAAGTGGCCTGTTTTGCACTGTTGCACAGTTACACATTTACATTCAGTAAATGTGACCACAACTTATAAACGCATCTTCCATATAAAAATAGCCACTGATACTCAGGTAGGCTACTTCAACTCATATTTTTTCGTTCATTTTTTTTAATGTCAGATAATTATATGTAATAGAAACGTGTATTCGTCAAAAGTTTTTTTTTTTTAATTAACGATCTTTTTTGTTCTGTTTTAGGTAAGTAACACTTTGTTGCGCAAAATTCAACTTGACAAAAATCGATACATTAGAGGAGGTGGTAAGTATTAAACACATTACTGTATTAACCTGTCACATGCCTGTAATTTTCATGTGATTTGGACTATGTATTTTGTAAAAATAATTATACATACGTCCGAAAGAACTTCCGTATAAATCACGTGAAAGAACACGTGGAAGTTCTACGCGGAATTCCACGTGAAATTCTAATGGCAAATTTAAACAATCCACGTGGAGTTCCATATGGAACGTTAAACATAATTTTCAATTGCAAATACTTCGTAAGCCGCAAAAGATAAACAAAAAAGGATAGAATTTTTTAATTTTTGAGTACCCCTTATATATTATTATGTCTCGTTCCATAATTCTAGATATGATTTTAGTTGGTATTCTACGTAGAGTGGAAATCCACGTAGAAATCCGCGTGAAAATCAACGTTTTCCTTAATTCGCATGGAAATCCACATGGCATTCCATGTGTAAGTTCACGCATAACCCCACGTGGAGTCCTACGTGACTTTCCACGGCAAATTTCACGTGAGTTTCCTCGTGAATTTTTACTCCTGGGTTCAGATTAGCGACTTGGTGCTCCGCCTAGGCGTTCTGATTGATTGCAATAAAAAATCTTAACTGTATTTTCACCGCGTGTTAATGGAAATTAAAATATTTATGTAACTTTCTTCATCCAAAGAAGTTGCTGGTTTAAATCTTGAAAAATTTGTGCAAAATAGGAACCACTGCTATGTGATTCGCCGCATTTTATAGCTATTGAGGTGCGGACTATCTACATTTGGAGTCAAATCGAGATATTCAATGAAACGCGTTTGCATCGGCAGTTTCTCACTGACGATTATTTAAAAATAGTATATTTCAATACGAGAGGACAAATGTGTGGGTTTTTCACTGCAAGTGTGAAGGCCCAACACGAACTCGAAAGCGAGGCGAAGCCGAGCCGAAGGATCAGTTCTGTGCCTTCACACGAGCAGGGAGCACCCGCCCGTGAGGCCTTGCGTATCGAATAATATTTTTCTTTGCAAATTACAATGCAAAACCTGAGATTCTCTACCGCTTACAGACATCGAATATATAGTGCAATGACAAATGACTAACCCAACTTCACCCAGAATGATGTTCAAATAGTGAGCAAAATGTTTTGGTAATCATGGAGAACATTTGTTTCACCGGTGATAGCATTTTCCTTACCGATGTTGGAGATTTTGCTCATCGTCTTCGCGCACGACGCGGAATCGACCATTTTCGATTCCTATAAAGGGTGGCCAGTCGAGGGTTTTGCATGTATGTGTAAACAAAAAATATTATTGTTCTTGGCTAAATCGATACTACTCTATTTATTTGTACAACAAAAATTGCAATTATTTTTATTCAAAAGTGTAGATGTGTCCGATAATCATGTGCAAAAATGACGAGAAACCCGAACGCAAAGGCACATCTGCGTAGATCTACCCACGGAATTTATAATTATAAAATAAAAATATTTATATATTGTGATTATTATATAATGGTAAATAATAATTAATACATTTAAATATTAGAAATGAATAATAAAAATTATTATTATACAGAGTTGAAAAGGATTTGTCTTACATAAATCTGCATAAAATATCTATTTATAATAAAAATAGCAGCGATAAATAAAGAAAGGCAACTAAAAATCATAATTTCATCTCTTTTGGCAAATTAATTCTAAAAAATGTAAGGTATTTATACGAAGTTCCATGAGCAAATTTGTGTAGACATTTTTTAATCGTGAAACAGCACTAAACTTCCTTATTTCACAGATTTCACATTTGTTTATTTTTTGAAGTTCTAGATAATCTCAGCGAAATGAATTTTCGTTGATTTGTTTAATAGAACTTACTTTGACATTACTTCAATACAGAAAGTAACTGAAAAAGGGATCTTTCCTTTTCCCGATAATAAATCCAACAACTGATATTCTTTCATACTTTATTTCCAAAATTCTTTAATAATGAGTTTTATAATGACAACAATGCATTTGGCATGCCCAATATTCTTGATAGCAGGCGATAATTTAATCTTTTCTGAACAGGTAGGTAGTGATTGTGAAATGACTTAATTTGATACTGTCTTGAAGTTATTAACGGAATGAAAACGGATTTATTCACTCTCATGTCATTAAAGGCATATATTTTACTGATTATTCATGTTCTAATGATATAAGTTAAAAATTTATTGTTTACATATGAAATCAGAAGATAATTTTACAAATTATTACGATATTTTTAATTTTTAAAATAAAGTGTTTAAGTTTTGTGAAGATTTATATGATAAAAGAAATATTGTAAGGTATTTATGAATTTTACAAGCTTTTTACTTGTTTAACTAGTTTGACCTATTTACGTAATAAATCTGTAACCAGAAATTAGAATTTTTTAATTTATTTTAGTTTATGGATAGACGTTGATATCGAGATGAATTTTTTTTATCGCCAACTTAAGCTTGATAATCGCATTGATTATACTCCAAACATACAGAAACCATGAGTTTCTCAATTAAAAAAAAATTGATTAAGGACGTTTTGTTCGCTTTCTTCTTAATTAAAATAATCAAAATATTATACTATTTATCTTCTTTGCAATTGAAATATCAAAAGTATTTAAAATTTTAATTTCAAATAGTTTGAAATATTTATATTCAACTATTTAAAAATTTACGTATTAAATTTAAACTGTTGAATTAATCATGTTTATTTAATTAATTAATTTTACATGAAAAATTAAAAAATATGGATTTGCTTCTTTTCGGGGAAGTTTGGGTCGAGTTACGCTCGAATCCCAGTGGAGGTAGTCGCTATGCCCGTCCTGCAAAAAAACCAAGATCCTTATAATCAAAAACACATCTGCGTAGTTACGCCTGTTATATCAGGATCTCGGGACTAGTAAGTCGACCCAAAATCTTCGAATTCTGGAAAATCGATGTAGATATGCTAATGAAGGCCTAATTATCTCGAAATTAAATTACAATTTTTAATTATGATTGAAGTAAATAAATTCGTTTTCTCATTACGAATCCAACGATATAAAAAGGTAATTTTTCAAAAAACACACAACAACTTTCTTCAACAGGATGGCAGATGTGACTCGATACATTTTTGCCGCTTGAAAGTCGCACTGATTACAAAATTCATAATGCAGCTCTTCGCTATTGTAACTAAATGAATAAATTCCGCATTTTACTCAGCTTTTCTGAAATGTTAAAACATCCATCTCGGAAACGTCTATTAAGCAAAAATGAAACTCGGAGCTAAATGACGGGGAAGTGTCAGCCAGGCCAGAGGTTAGCTGCGATTTGCCGGTGAAATGGCTTTTTCCCTATGAAAGAAAGTAACGACCGAAACGCGACGTGACGAGCTGTCCCGTCAGTGTAGCAGTTTGTGGTCTCTTTTACCCAGTGCAGAACGGCGGTCCTTCTGTTCGAGCTAGTGGCCGATCTAGAAAAAAAAACGATGCATTCCTCCCCTGGGAAATCTTGGAGAATAAGTCTTTTGAAATATCTGAATCGGATTTTCCTGTAATCCAACGAAAGAACATTAATTAAAATTAAGCGAGGCTGACTCTAAAAGTTTTTTGCAACATTATTTAAAGCAGAATTCTAAATTTCGGTTTTGGAATACAAATTTACAGGAAAGGCTATTGAAAATGCATTTTTCGTTCATAAAGCGATTAGCAGATACTAAAAAGCAACTTTTTGGATCCGTTTACAAAAATAATAAGTGGAATATTGGAAGAAAGATTGAATTCTGAAAAGCTACCGGTGCTTTATAATAAAAAATAAATTATTTCATTTTATTGTGAAATCTTCTAGTTTAAAAGTATGACAGGTCGCCAAAATATGGGATCTTAACGCTCTGTAAATATAGTTTGAAGTTGATTAACCCTTCGATAAATTGTTGTTTGAAAAAACAGATATTTAAACTTTTACAGCGTTGTCGGATTTAATTATACGTCCATCAGTAAAGGGTTATAATACTTCTCTGAGGTTGGAAATGATTTATTTTGTTAATAATTTGATCAATCTTATCATATTTTGACACGTTGATCGTCTTGAACTTCGCTCTAGTGGCCAGTTTCTTATTTCCACATTTTAGAAGATTTAAATGTGGTAACCGTTTATTCTCAATAACGTTTGGACTGCAAAATTATGAGCTCTGGATATGTTATTCTACAATGAAAATAAAGTGACAGGAATTTCATCAATATTTCAAACTTAAATAAAAACACAAAAGGCAGTAAAATTGAGCTTTAATAGTTTGCATGTGAGTTTGTGTATGGTAGAAAATATACAAATTAAAGATTTACCTCTCGAGGATTTCAACTAGCTACTATTTTAAAACTATACATTTAAACTACTACATTTTAAAACTATTTCCTTCAGTGAATTCTCATCTGACGTTATGCGAACTGCCGTAACAAAATTTGCATTATTAAAAATTTGCTAAATTCTTTTCAAGGCACTGATATGTAATTAAAGCACTGCCTCAGTGGTAGCCGCGCAGAATATTTTCTACTACTGAAATACATGTGAGTAGTAACAGTACGTTTTAGTCAGCCTGGCGCTGAGTGACTCACCTCGTCATTCGAAGGTAGAACTCGTAATTCGTTTCGGCAATAAATATTGATTAATATAGGTCGACCAACTTTTGCATCCTAAAAATAAAATCTGGTCTTCCCTTTTGCTGTCTTCGAGTAGTTACATTAAGTTTTAGTCAGCCTGGCCTGGTCAGCCTAATTCTTTTAGTACGAAGGTATAGAACTTGTAATTTCTTTCGGAAATAAATATTTCTGAATATAGTCAGCAAATAAATTAAAGACACAATACAAATTGACAAAAGTATAGTTATTAAAGTTTATCTGAAAACAAAGGTTTCATTAAATTCTGAAATTTGGATATTAATCTTCTTAAAGGTGATTGCCAAAAAGTTGGCAATTTTAGACAATGAGATTTTCGAAACAACAAAATTTCCAAATTGCCTAAAATGTATTTTCTTAATTAAGGCTAACCCAAGATAGTATAAAAATATAAAGCTGAAAATTAAGAGATCAAAGAATGTATTTGTTATGGATATGAATTGTACTGACTATGTGCAATTCCCAAATTAAAATTTAGAAATGACTGACAGCGCGCGAGGCGGCTACTACAGAATTAACGGTGATGTCTTTTGAATGGGACCTCTCTGGCTACGCGTATAAAAAGTTAAATTATTTAAATTGTTTGGGTAAAGTGGACTTAAAAAGTGATTGTGGGTAAGGCTTTGCCGATTCGTATAATTTGGAGCAGTGAAAACAATGAAACAGTAGTTTTTTGTCGTGTTGTTTTAGTCTTGTTATTACATTATTGAGACACATTTTTTTTTCTTCACAAAAATCACAACAAATACAATTTTGCAAACTTAAGTCAGACTTGCTTTCAATTCAACTTGATAAGGATGTTCTGTCACCGACGTTTGCCGTATCACACTACCTCTTATGAATCCCGATCCATTTGTATGTAATTCGTGTTCACGATAAACATGACAGGAGGCTACACTGTTAAAAATAGTATTAAATTTAAAATACCAATGTATATTAAAATTAATATCTCAAGTATATGAAATCGCTATTTAGGTACGTGTTTCTTAAATTTTATATTCATTCATGATAATCGCTCAGATAATTCCATTTTACACAAAATCAAAATAAGATTAGCAGTAATTTTCGATTCTTAATAATAAAATACGATATCTTCTACCAGCTAATCAAAAACAAAATTGGATTTCAAGTCGGAAAGTTCAATTACGCAAATAAATGACAGACCTTACCTACAATCAACTGTACTCACATTGAATTTCTACCATTCAGGGCAAATTTTGGTAAGAGTTCCACATGTACGTGGCACTTTGATCATAAAAAGAAATTCATTCGACGAATTCTAGATTATTACTTCACTTGCGAATATTTTATAAGATTTAAGGAAATAAAAGCACTTTGAGTTTTCAAACACGCTGCTATACCGACCTGTATATTATATTTAATATAAAGTGTACAGCTATTCATATTTTAAAGTATATTAAATTTCAACTACCGTGTATGCAAATGACTTCATATACATTTGTATTAAATTTAATACAGATTTTTCTAACAGTGTAGTGCATTTCCCTTGTTTATGGTTTCGGGGTTAAACAGAATTTCAGCAGTTACCGCTTGAAATCCTGTTTTAATTAACATATCCATTTTAAGTAAACCTTTTAATATACTCGTGTTCTCTTTGAGAACCGGCATCAACACGCGTACGAGATAAACAGCGAGTGTCGTCTGCTAAGAAGTATGTAGCAACACTGAACAGAGCCTCCAAACCAGTCTATCAGCTACTTATTCAATTTAGGAAAATTTAAATATTGCTGCACTAATGACACTGAAATCTTTTTATTATATTTTGAATTCATTTTGTGCGTCTTTTACAGAAACTGTTTTAGTTTTCATTGCATGATATCTTTAAAAAAAAATCAAACATTTTTCCATAAGGTACAATGCTTTCGTATATCACCGTTAGTTCATAGTTGGCCACCGCAGTGCTACCGTCTAAGCGCACATAGTCAATACGTTGATAAAGATCACGTGACAGGACATGCGACTGTGATAAAACAAAACAAAAATTTCAATCTTTTTAAAATATGTTAAAATACTGGAAAAATGACTATTTTCACGATTAATTTGATCTTGACTTCAGAGTTTCAAAAAATCCTCACACTTTATAGTATGATAAATTGATGTGGAGAATTACCAGAGATATTATAAAAAATAATATGATCACACAAAAAATCTTATGGGACAGACTTTGAAGTAATTTTTAAAATCCGTAATTCCAAAATGTTTAACTTTACTCTTGATTTTTATATTTCTCAACTCAATATGAATGATATCTATGAATTTAAAATATTTAAATATTCGTGTTAATATTATGTATTTAGCAATTTTTTTAAATTTGTACTTTGGGGCAGGTGCGTGATAGAACGTTTTGCGTACTTTTTTATTTATAATTTCCAAACGAAGCCGTTTAAAATTTAGAAACTTTGCTGAATTTGCTTTGGTACAAGTACCTTACTGAGATAATTAAAACAAAATGTATTGTTCAAAGGAAAAGTAGAAAATGTCTAGAACCTAAAGTTGTTAACTTTTTGGCAATCACCCTTAAATTAAGACAATTTTTTCAGAATTTAAATCCATTTCTGAATTTAAGGTCCGAAATTTTGTTTTCTAATGCCCATTCCTGTCCATATTCTCTTTAAAACTTTTTTTAAAATCATTCATGTATTTTTTTAAATTATTTATTCTTTCCTTGTGTATCTTGGTAGGGTTTTACATATCTGTGTCCTCCTCTTCCACAAGAGATAGACATTAAGCCTTCGTCAATGACCCGCTCGACAAAGGCAGCGTAAACAAGACTAGGCGAGAATCACGAACGGTGGCCCATCCGAGCGCTATCCGCGTCCGTTCGTGCTTGACGTTTGAGATCTCGTCGAGTCGAGAAACATCACCTTGCTACTGTTTTCGGTTTCAATCGTTCATGTGTAATGAACATTTTTTATTATCTTCAGGGAGAAAAAATAACTAAGGCGTAAGTGTGCAACTATTACTATACCTAAATTTTTACGTAAAATATCAATAAATAAATATAATGATAAAAAAATAGTGAAAATTTATTTCCATGGATAAAAATCTCTTACTTCTGTTTTAAAGTAAATAATAATTTCCAGAGACGGAATATCTAACTAAGAGAAAAAGTTGGAAGGAACGTACGTACGAGCTGGAGCTGAAATAAATGCTTTTCTTTCTAGTTAGTTATACGAGGCAGCCACTATTGTTTCGAGTCGAGTCGACAAACACTTTCCAAATTTTCGAACAACTTTACTCCAGTTTACGTGGCACTTGTCGCCGCTGGTTTTAACCCAGCTAAGTGTCGAGTGCCGTCTAGAGTAAAACTTTAAAAGAACAAAAAGATCCAAGTATCCCGCGGCCGGTAGGATTCGCGCGATACTTTTTTCCCTGTCATATTTTTTCTGTCTCTTCGGAAGCGGAAGCAAAGAGAAAAGTCGTGTTCACTGCAGAAATAGGACTCTAAGAATCCTTATCGAGCAAAAACTTAAGTTATTTGGAAACTGTACACTGATAAAATTGGTTCTCTCGATTGCAATTTGTACCAGAAAAGTTTCCTATTGACAATAATAATATTATATTATTATTAATATTTTAGATCTATTTATAATTGGTACCGGTTTTCAATTTTTGACAAAAGTTGAAAGACAATCGTCTATATAATATACGTACTAGCGTCGATCTAGTATATTTCAGTGTTGGGAGTCAAGTTTTTATCTATCAACTGCGAATTTTAAGATTCAAAATGTCTTTCTTAATTATGCAGTAATGAATGCAATTATTTACAAAATTGAAATTTTAACTGATTTTAATAACTTATTCCACTGGTTACACTTATCTTACGCTTAGTGAAGCTTTTGCACCAGTCCCGAATCTCCTTTTTAGCTATCTATCACCACAAAAAATTTAATTCCTACGCCAGATTTTCAAAGGACCAAATGAGTATTGATTTCGCTACACAAGTTCATGTAGATGGTGTAGCAGAAATTTATTTTTTTTAGGTAGTATTGCAAAGAAGGAAATTCGGGATTGGTGCTAAAGCTGTACAAATATAAGACGGGTTATTTGCAAGTTAGATGAAATTTATTGTTAATGTATTTGAACATAGTAGCAAAGTATAAGTTCCTAACCTCACTTTTTACGGAAACTAATTTTTACATTTAAGCAATAAAAATGCCTCTTAGCCAGAACAACTCAATATTGTGAGAAACTAGTCGTGCCCTGTGGCGGCGGCTTCGCCGCCGCGGAACGGCCGCTGTAATTAATACTATACATCGTGAACATACTGAAATGCAATAAAACTTGTATAAAATTATAAGAAAACATGTAAAACACATGATGAACAACTTTTTATTACTTAAGACTGACTTAGCTTATGAATGAACTTCGCGTTTAAAAGACAAATTTTTTATTGCATTCGATCTTACTTACATTTATTCTCTTGATATTAAGTTTGAAGACAAAATACTGGAATGGAATCAACATAAAATTTTCAGTTGTTGTCGTAGAATTTGGGTTAAAAAAATGAGAAGTCGACAGTGAAATTTGAACTAAACTTGGAAAAAACTATGAGAAAGTAAAACAGAAATAAAAACGTTAATACAGAAAATGGAAACTATATTTTTCAACTAAAAAAGATTAACTTTTAACCAAACATGAAATATTTCAATTTTTAGCTAAAAAATTTAGTATCAACAAAAAAAAACGAATTTTACACAACATAGTTAATTTTTCAACTAAAGAGCTGGTTTTGCAACCAAAATTATAAATCTTCAACTGGCAGAGTTAAATTTTCAGTCAAAAATAAATTTTTAACCAAAAACAATGGTTTTTCAACGAATTAGTTAAATTTTCAAGCAAAAGAGGTGAACTCTCAACAAAAAATGTAATATTTGATACTTCAACCAAAACCGACTTTTATTTTAAATCAAAAACAGGTGGAGTCAAACAAAAAGGACGAATTTTCAACAAAGCAGTTGATTTTTCAACCAAATAGCATACTGTTTTAGAAAAATTGTTTCATTTGCAACAAAGTAGATTAATTTTTAACCAAATAGTGAAATTGTCGACCAAAAACATGAATATTTAACCAAGAAGATTAATTTTCTACCGAAAAATACATATTTTCAAGGAAATAAATAAAGTGTCGATTAAAAATGATAAGTTTTTAACCAAAAATGTAATAGTAACATTGTCAATTTAAAAAATTTATAGTTTACAACAAAAAATTTAACAAAGTAGTTCAATTTTCAACCAAAGAGATGAATTTTTAACTAAAATCTTGCATCTCCAGCAAAAAAAAATGTTAACAAAGTAGTTCAAGTTTAAACCAAGTAGTTGAATTTTCAACCAGGATTCTTAATTTTTCACCAAAAAACACGAAATTTCAACCAAATGAATGATTTTTCAACCAAGTTAGACAAATTTTCGACAAAAATGAAATAGTTAAATTTTCAGTTAAAAAAAAGTAATATTTTACCAAAAACAAATTTTCAATAAAATAGTAAAATTTTAAACGAAAACATTTTTAAATAAAATCAAGAATCTTCAACCAAGTAGTTGAATTGTCAACCAAGAAGATTGATTTTCTACCAAACAAATTTTTTTTTAAATACATGAGTTTTGAAACAAATAGTTTGATTTTCAACAAAGAAAAACAATCCCAACCAAAAAGATGAATTTTTAGTAAAAACGGTAAATATATAATAAAAAGGGGAAAAGTTAAATGTTCAGTTAAGAAATCCAATTTTTAAGCAAAAAAAAAACAACGAATTTTCAACCAAATAGTTAAATTCGTTTCTTTTTTGGTTAAAAATTAATTTTTGAAAATTTAACTATTCCATTTTTGGTCGTAAACCTATTTGTTTGTTCAAAATTTGAAAAAATTCATCTTTTTGATTGAAAATTGAACTATTTCGTTAAAAAATCGCTGCCCAAAGAATCTGTGTGCAAAATTTCGTTCCGATTAGTCGAAAACTGTGATGGTACCCCCCACCCCTATCTGCTTCCCCCCATTACTCTCACGAACTATCCGGGAGCCCAAAAAAAAAAATTAATAATAATAGCCATGGCTAATATTTAATTGGGTACTAAAGCCCTTTTGTCCCTTACGCTCTTACAGACTAATAAAATTGCGTTGTTTAAATATAATTGTTTAATATTTTTCGTTTCAAGATTAAATAATTTAGAAATAAGGAAGGACGCTTCCTCTTTTTTTCCTCTCATTGGGTCATCTTTGGTCCTTGAAGTTAAAATTTTTTACATTTTTAAGAATTTTATTATTAGAGTTTTGTTTTGTACGTTAATGAGAAATTTGAATTTTGATGTAATCTAAATTCAACTTCTTCATTTTAAAGATTCTTGTAGAATGATTTGGTACTTAATATTTGCGAATCATGGCGTAAGATTATTCTACGAGTATATCAGAGGCGAATAAATCTTTGTTGGAAATACATATATGTTTGCCAGGTTACCATTCCAGGGGTTAATTAGCTATTAATTACAAGACGTCACGCGTTAACTATCACGCGAAATCCTCTCACTACCCTGAGATAATTAAATGACGAGAGGGGAGCAACGGCTGGGTGAACACAGGCATGCTGTTAAGTCGTGTGCTTTGCTTAGATATTAACACGCGATCTGTAACAAACTATTCGGGTAAGCACTCTTTCCCAAAAAGATTAAAAATAAAAAGTAATTTGCTTAAATATAATTAACTATTAATCTCTTAGGTGTAAAAAAATCAGGAATTTCTTTATGAAGTTGTTCCATTGTCATTTCCAGTACTTCACCAGAAACCCGATTTATGTAGTAATAGTGTCGGGAGTTGCCTGCAAATGGCCTTGTTACTAAATTGGGGGAATCGAAACGGAAACAGTCAGGGCCGCCTGAACCGTTTCCATAATATTGCGCAATATATTCGACTGAGTACCCGTCCACATCGCCTTTCCACTACACTTCTGGTGTTTTTTAAGCAAGATTCACAACCGTCTCTCGGCCAGCCCCCTGAGAAACTGTTTGGGCCAGCAGTTCTAGGAATTACAAAATCGGGGGTTACGAAATCGGGGTTCTGGTGTAATCTCGGGTGTAATTAGATTTGATAAGCCTTTTAAGGATGTTTTAGGTATACAGTCAAGTTCAAAAGTACTTAATTTTTAATCTGAATTATAAAATTTAAAGAAGGCCCATTGATTATTGCAACAAATTTTAGTGCATAAACTCAAACCTAAACAATAAAAAATAGTATAGTATGTATAGTATGTATTAGTATGGAAATTATTTTATTTAGAAATAATGGGTACAATTATTTTTAGTTGATCATTTTCTGAATTAAACAATTTGCTAAATCACATTCAAGAAAAACGTGAACAGAATTGTAAAGAAATTTTCAAGGAATAGAATGAGCTTTTGTAAATTAATATTGAATGAAAATTACGACTTTTGGCTAAAACTGAAGAAAACACACAAATATGCTAATAACTTCATTTAAATAAACAATTATGGTCTCAACTATTTTTTTATTATTTGTGCTCGGGTTTCTCTTTTACAATTTATTTCAATGGTCAATGGGCCTTTTTTGTCAATTTTATACATAAAGTTAAATATTAAGTTCGATATTAAGTAATTTTGAACTTGCGGATACACCTAGAACATCCTTAAAAAAAACTGTTGAACTTTTTCGTTTTTTCATTCTCCTCTGCAGTCTTTTAAAATGCCTCTGAGCCATGCATTTTTTGGCACAGTTGGCAGTCGTTCAAAAAGGGTTGTCGATGCTTGAGACGGGGTTTCGTATTATAGCCACGTAGCATTTCTAAGGGCTCCCATTCATGCACAAAGAAGAGAGCACTCGTTCTTCACAGGCTATCGAGTTTCCTGGTCGATATAATCCAAACACTCCGATACTGTGCGAATTTTTAAACCCTATGACCAAAAAACAAAAAAAAACCTGAAAAACCTACATTCAGCAAAGAAATGCAAACATCAGAGCCACTTAAAATTTATTTTTTGTTTGTAAACGCAGATAACGAACATAAATATAAATTCGGTTAATTAAATAAAGCTGAAAAAATGAACTCATGAGCTCATTTGTTTCACTCTGGAGCTATTTGCAACTAGCAAGCACCACCAAATCGAATTCGCTAGAATTCTGTTAAATCATCGTCTGGATTCGCTTAGACAGTGCCGCTTTAAATGGAAAAAAGCGCCCCTAGGCACAACATTTTTAGGTGCTCCCACCATTCTTCAAACCTTTCATATATTTTTATATTTTTTTTCTATTTCTCAAGTAATTTTACCAAATATGTTAAGTAATGAAAATTGCATATCAGCGCGTTACACAGGAAATGGGTATTTTTAATAAAAAAAATATTAGATTTCAAAGATTAAAATTTTTAAAATAATTTACGTTTTTCAATTTTGTTCGCGCTCTTGACCAGAAATTGACATTTATAAACCAAAATCATTAGATTTTAAAAGTTCATAATTTGTTAACCATTTTAGGTTTCGTCAGCGTTTTACACAAAAAATTGGTATTTTAAAACAAAATCATTATAGTTTGAACAATATTTGAAATCTTTGATAAGTTTCAGGTTAAATTAACGCTTCTCTCATGAAATCGGATTTTTTGAACGAAAATGATTAGATTTTTAATAAAAAATCATTCTATTTTAAATAATATTTACAATTTTTCAACAAATTTAGTTTATGTTGGTGTGTTTGACCTGAAATTGGTATTTCTTACAAAAATCATTAGTTTTAAATGCAATGCTTTTTGTTTAAAATAATGAATTATATTAAAAAATCATTAAATATAAAAGAAAATTCGTAAGTTTTGAACCATTTTAAAAAATGTCATCAAAAATCTTGGGAGATCTTAGGGTAACTTTTTCAATTTGAATACATTTTTTTTTAAATTGTAGGAAAAAATCAAATCTTTCAAAAAGATATTCAGAAGTTTCGAAAAAAATTCCAGAAATAATTTAAAATTTGAAAAGATGTCGAAAAGTTTTTTAAAAAATTTAGTTTTTTGAAGATTTAAAAATATATTCTTAAAACTTTTCGAGGATTTTGAAAGCTTACAAGATAATAAAAAAAAATTCCTATGATTCCTCAAATCGTCCAAAAAGAATCTCAAAGATCTTGAAACATTTTTGTTTATTTTGATTAAAAAATGGAATTTTTAAAAGAATTTTGAAAAGTTTCAAGAGAATAATAAATTTTTGTAAGATTGCTGGGGAATTTCTAATAATTTTTTTCTTTCATAATGAGATTTGGAATGATTTTTAACAATGTCAAAAAAAAATCTTTGAAGATTTTACGGTAATTTTTTTAACTTGAATACATTTTTTTTAAATGGTAGGAAAAAATGGAATCTTACAAAAAGATATTCAGAAGTTTTGAAAAAAATTCCAAACATAATTTAAAATTTAAAAAGATGTCAAAAAATTTAAAACAAAATGTAGTTTTTTGAAGATTTTGAAATAAAGTTTTAAAACTTTTGAAGGATTTTGAAGGTTTTCAAGAACATAAAAAGAAATTCCTATGATTCCCTAAATTGACCAAAAAGAATCTCCAAGATCTTCAAACATTTTTATTTATTTTGATTTTAAGAAAAAGTGATATTTTTCTAAGAATTTCGAAATGTATCAAGAAAATAAAGAACTATTCTTAAGATTCCTGGAAATTTTCTTTATGATTTTGTTATTTTTGAAAAATCAATTTTTAAAGATTTAAAAAAATTTCAAAAGATTTCTAGAAACGTCAAAAAAATATCTACTAAAGTTTCAGGCAATTCTTTTACTTTTTAAAGATGTTTCTAAACTTTAGAAATAATTTGAGTTGTTTTAAAAGATTTTTGAACATTCATCTCTTTTGGTAGAAATTTAATCTTTTTTTGGTTAAAAATGCAACTGTTTGGTTCAAAATCGATTTCTTTTGCTTGAAAATTCAACTATTTCTTTGAAAATTCGTATTTTGTGGATGAATTATACTCTTTTTAATTGAAAATTAAAAAAATTTCAGTTTAAATATCAAATATTTAATTTTTGGTTTAAAATTCCTTTTTTTGATAGAAAATGTAACTTTTTTGTTGAAAATTAATGTATTTTGTTGCCATATAATCTATTTTGGGTGAGGATTCTATACTATTTCGTTGAAAATTTGTATTTTTGGGATGAATTCAAGTGTTTTTTATTTAAAATTAATATATTTTTTGATTGAAATATCAACTATTATATTTTCATTGAGAATTCATCTTTTTTATAATTAAACTATTTGGTTAAAAATTGAACCATTTTGTAAAAATTCATTTTTTTGTTTGAAGATCCATCATTTTAGTTTAAATCTCATCCCTTTAGTTAAAAATGTAACTTTTCCGATCAGAATTCATCTTTTTCGCTAGAAAATTAATCTTCTTAGTATAAAGTTAATCTATTTGTTTGCAAATTCAGCTATTTGGTTTAAAATTAACTTTATTTTTGAAATTTTATATTTTCGAGTTAGAAAATGAAACTGTTTTGTAGAAAATTTACTCCTTTGGTAAAATGTTATCTTTTTGATAGAAAATATGAGTATTTTTTGAAAATGCATATATTTTGTTGCAAAATACTTTGTGTTTTGGTTAAGAATTCAACTATTTCGAAAAAAATCGTCTTTTCGAATGAACTCAACTGTTTTTTGATTAAAAATTAAAAATGTTCAAATTGAAATATCAAATATTACATTCTTCATTTAGCATTAATCTTTTTTGGTTGAAAATCCAACCATTTGGTTAAAAATGAACTTTTTTGTCGAAATTTTGATCTGACGTAATCTGAAATCGTCCAAAGTCATTTTGAAATTTCTCGAGAATATTAGGAAAATTATATTTATATAACCTTAAAAACAAATAACTTAAAAAATACATAGTTATTCGAAATTTTTATTTTGTATTACAAAAGGTTTCTCCCTCAAATCGAAAAACTACACGCGCGCGTAAGGGCGCGATTGATGGCGCTAGTCTCCTTTTGGAATGAAGAACTATTCTAAAAGAAAAATCCAAAGTCCGTCAAGAATTGACTTCTACAAGTTATTTTAAACCTCGCTTTTCGATTGCGCCCACTTAGAGCGGTCCCCTACGGCATGGCGTCCCTAGGCATTTTCCTACCTTTGCCTGATGTGTAAATCGGCACTGCGCTTGGATTCGCCTTCAGCATGTTAAAACTACTTTGGAAATGGTGCATCCCATTTCAGGAATAAATATAGGCCACATTTTAATAACAAGTGTTATTTGGTATACAAATGAAGCCATTTAAACAAACTGGATGGAAATTCACGAAACTTCGGTAAAGTATTTCTTGTATCATTTTCGAATATAATTATAAATTTGGGTCATGGTTTCTTTTTAGTCACGTTAAAAAACTAAAAGTATACTTCTTCTGCTTTTTTTCATATTTATATTGCCGCTGACAGGTCTGGTTATTTAAGTTTCAAATAATTTTTCAGTCGTCAGATTACGTATTTCTTTTTCATTCCACTCTTGCAAGCTGGATTGGAAAGCTTCTTCTGTGTATTATTCCCAAGCTTTCTCCTTTTCGTCGTTAGATGAGACCTGAATCCCAGCTGGTTATATCATAAGATTACCAGAAAGCAGCTAGAGGAGGAAGCTAAGGCGACGTCGGCAGATGAAGATAAGCGTTCCAGGGTTCAAAGGCACATATGGAGAAGAAAAATGGCGGCAACGTGGACTCACTCAACCTGGGTGTGATGCTTGCCCATTTCCTCGACGGGCCCAAGAAGTCATCACAACCAACTTGAGTGAGCGAACGTAGTCGTCCCGACAACAATCAACATGAATCTTCAAGGTGTACCCAAACATTCAACGAATCTTCTCAAATTATAACATTTGCAAAATAATGAAAGCATTCTATGGAAAAAAATCGCCAAATAGTAATAAATGTATGTGATTTTTAAAAATCAATCTGATAAACTTATGATCCTTTTTCCATTAAGGAGATAGAGTTGCTAGACCTAACAATATTATATTTTAATTACGAATGTGAATTTCGTAACTTCAAGTTTTGTATGGAATTCCATAACAATTACGTTTCCTGAAAAAATTCATTAACATGAAAAACCTTTGTGAAAAAGTTCCGTTGGTTTCAGCGAAATGGAAAGAAAAGACAAACAAGAGACGAAGCTTTTCCGCTACGTATATTTATTTTACATTTAAACTTAATTTAGAATGAACTCTACTTTTCCACTGAAGAGGAATTTCCTTCTGTATAAACAAGTCTTGAATCTAAAAAAAACTATTACTGGCGATATTAAACCATATTCGAGAGAAGAAAGTACATTTGTCGTTGCCTTCTTAAAGATTTGCTTTCTCGCTCTCATTTTCCTTCTTTCTTCTATAAATTCTTTTATGTTAGGAGCTTTCAAACATTATTACTACAGTATTCTCTTCTTCTTTTGTTTTTATTATTCTTTTCTTTGAAGTTAATTGCCAATTATTTCTCTTCGAATATCTATACGAATTCCAAGAATTCATATTAGTACTTGTGTGTTTACAATGTTTCTTTAACAGGACTGTGTTTGAATTTTTTTATGAGATAAATTTGGAGTCTTACAAATTTTTAGAAAAATGAAGCGGGACTTTTCTAGTACTTTTATCTCCCAAAAATCTTCATGGCAAAATTGTGTTATAACATTTTTTAAAAATGAACTTAGGCCTGCAAAAGATTCAATAAAGTGAGGTGGGACTTTTCTAGTACTTGTGTAGCAGCAACATTTTTCCATGGCAGGACTTTAGCTGAACTTTCTTGAAAGATGAATTTGAAAGTGTATATATTTTGAAAAAAATCTAGTAGAACTTTTCTAGTACTTTTGTCCCAACAACAGTTTTTCACGGCCGGACAGTTTTTGAATATGGAACCCTATATGAGTACGTGTGACAACATTTTTAGAAAATAAAATGGAGCTTTTTTGTACTTTTATCCCTATTTGGTCTTGCAAACTATTTTAAGAAAACAATAACTATAAGTCTTCCTTCAGAGATTTTAAAACCAAAATAAAGATTTGAAGATACTTATTTTTAAGTGAGAAATTAGAAAAATTGATTGTGAATTTATACAAATATATTGTTTTATGCGCCCTATATCTGATAATGTGCTTTGTAATTGGTTCATTTAAAGTTTTTAAGTATTACGAAGTTTGAAACTTCTTAACTCTCCATAACCACTACTTCGCGTTGTGTTGATGGCTCTACTCGTCGAGAGCATGCTCAGACAGTCAATGAGTTCGCGACCCAATTTATGATACTCTGAAAGTCATTACACATAACGATGTCCAGAAATTGCTCGCCAAGTACCCGTTTTCCTTCAGAATCATCGCAGATCAATTCGCTGTTAAAACACTTTTCATCGTCGAGTCCCTTCTGCGTTGATTGATCGTCGCAGTTTCCAGGGTATCCAAGTTTTCATTTACGTTTCGTGCCAGCGATTTATCCTCCAAACCCTCCTTCATTTCGATTGTGCTATGTTTCAGAAACGTGCTTGGAAAAATCAGAGATAACATTTTTCAAAGGATACAGAATTAAAATATTGTAATAAATCCATATACATTTGTTGACTTTAATAGAATGTGTTGCTTATTTCCCTTTAAAAAACATATATGTCATCGATGAAAAATTCTGCAAGCTTGAAATATAGAAAGTGCCTGATTTGCAATGGATTCGACCAATAAAGTAAAATGCGAGTTCACGATTTTCTATGGATCGTTATTGTAAATATGTGATTTTCCGCCAGGAAAGAGCCCATTTTGTCGGTATGGTTCAGAAGAACGCATCTTATTATTATTATACTATTAAGCCATTTCCCTTTCGGGGTAGGCGTGACTTGCTCGGTTGGAAAATAGTAGTGTGTATGGTGGATATATAGGTATAAGATAGATAGGTATATAGGTGTTAGGTATAGATATTTCAGATTGATCCTGAATTCTCGTGTTATTTATTCAAATGACACGTTCATTCCGCAACACTGCTGCGACCCAGGTAGCTGATCAATCTCTCTAGCGATCACCTCAGGTGAAGAGCCTCACAAAATTATTATGTGTGGTTCCCCACTTGGGCCCATTTAGTATCCAAGGTCTTTGTTTCAGGCGTCATTCACTCTATTGTCACTCTGTTTACAAACTATTTGTCGCCACAATTTTCTGTCCTGGCATACTACTCTAGCTTCCTTCACGTACATGCATTTTTTTATTCAAGCTCTCGTGTTTCTATGGCTTTTTATGTCTCTTCGGATTAATGTCTCATTTACAGATTCTAACCATTCTTTCGGCGGTCTACCTCTGGGCATTCTGCCATTTACTTTACCTTTATACACTTGTATAGAGTGTTATATTTGGTCCCCAGACATAAAATTTACCCACTTCCCGTCACGTCTGTCACATAAGTATAACGTGACGAGATAGAGCATAGATTGAAGTATATGATTTCCTATCGAAACCCCAAAATCCATACTTCTGACATTTGTTCACGAAAACGCAAGTATCTCCTAAACGAATCATTTATCAATCGAGTCAATAATTGTTCATAAATTTTCAATTTTACGTACAAAAATTCATGTTCATCATACAGTAAAAAATATAATATAACGGACTCAATGCTGCACCTTGTTTTAAAAACGAAGCACTTGTAGGCTTATATTGCGTTATATTCAGTTAACATTACACACGGAAAAAATGTATCCGTGAAAAAGTCACGAACTTGTAGCTAGGTCTCGGATACGAGATGAAAAAATGAAACATTACATCCTTATTCCTATGAGAAACGTATGGATAAATTTCGAAGTTTTCTACGAACAGTTCGAATTTCCTACGAACAGTTCCTGAAAATTTCAGACTGAAATATAAAGAGGAAAAATTTTATTTGTGCGATTTAATTCATAATAATTTATAACTTCGCATCTCAGAAGATTCGAACCCTCAAAGACTGCTGATTCACCAGTTTCTAAACATAAACCAGGAGTGCGTAAACACGCGCAGCCATCAAGGCCAAACAAAATAGGTATTATATATAAAACTTCTAGCCATTCATCCGACGAGCTCGAAGCACACATACGAGCGCACAAACGAGCGGCGCGCTTGGGCGAGCGTGTGTGCGGGCCACGTACAGGCGAACCTACTTTCCAGTTCCCAGATTTGACGGGCAAGCTTGTGAGTGCTCTGAGAATCTTTTCCCAATCACTCGTAATATTTTTGTAATTATTCACGTAAAAAAAAAGTGATGAACCGTTTTAGAATTTTCACATCGAGTTCGTTAATTCTTTCTCAAAGTTCACAGATTATTAGCGAAAATACATCAATATCCGATAAATTTTTCTCATATCCGAGACTTAGCTACTAGTTCGTGACTTTTTTATGGATACATTTTTTCCGTGCAGAACTTTTGATCCATATGAAAAAATATTTTTTTATTTAATGTAATTAAAACTACTAAATTCAAAAATTGATAAATATTCATGTTACTTTTTGTCACAATTTTCTGTTTAGACCTTTTTCCTCGACACACGGGAAAACGTGGTTTATTATATCTCACCACTGTAATTTTGTAACAAAAATGTAATCACTTGCACATACCGCCAATAAAGTGCAAAGTGCAGAGAGTGCATGACCCTTTGATCTCAAACTTGATTGAAAATAAAAATTTTATTCTACCTTTTACGAATTTTAAAAAATTCTGGTCCTGATTCTCTCTTAATCTAAAAAATCCTATATATGTGAAGAAAAATAAAATTTGTTCAAACAAATTTAAATTAAAATGTTAGAATTTCACGTTTTTAAATTATTGTATTGAAATTCTCAAATCTAAATATAATATCAAAATTAGTTTTTTACAAATCAAACATTTCAAATTATTAGCGTTTAAATTTAAATTGTTTTGTATTCAATCCTTCAATATCTTACGCTGTATAATTTTTTTTTTAAATTGGAAGCTTTATTAGCTAGCCATTTTTTATTTAAATCCAACAAAATTGTACAAGTCTTTTATTGTAACAATGGGCAATATTGACAATTGTTTATTGTTTAGGTTTTTAGTGAAAAATATTAGGATATTAAAAATTTTTCGCGGAACAAATTCATGTAGGATAAAGGAACTATTCTTCAAGTAAATATGTGATTTTTTTAAACTGAAGATCTAATAAGTTTTTTCACAGTAAAAGCTGTGTGCATTAAATAAGTATCAATTAAGCCTCTGGAACATAAAAATTAAGCACCGATAAATTCCAGGATAATGAATATCGGAAAAATATATTCTTTATAAGAAGGTTACCCTCAACCACGTGGCTTCTTTACTAGGCGGGGGGAGAGAGAGGCTCCCAAATCGTCAATACGAACAGCATCTATAGAGATACTTTTATCCTATATCAAGAGCTAGTAACACATCCTTTCAATTTTCAAAAACAATAAATTGTAGTTCTGTAAAATAAAATTTTAACAAACTTTCCTGCCAATTTTTTTTTATTTCGAACTATCTTTTTGCAGTTCGTTGCAATGCGTTTCTAATTTTCAGGTCAACCTTTAATAGTCATCCAGCAGCTCCAGAAAAAAACTTTGTTTTGTGAAACTCACGGAAAACCATTGGTGTATTTGTATTTGTATTTATTAATTAAAAGTTCCTTTTGGTGTGAACTTTTTTGCATCTGATTTTGAACCATGAAAGTTTTCATTGTGTCTTCATTTGTTTTCGTGTCTCATTTTTATTGTAACTCAAAACAACGCCGAATTCGGCGTACTTTTGGGAATCGGCGTTTAGTAGTGCGTATATCGTCTCTCTCCTGATTGCTTAAAAGATTAGCTTTAAAAATACATAAACTTCTTTATCGAATTGCCATTAAAAGCACAGCGAGTCAGGTGCTCTATACAAAATAAAAAGAGTAACTGAAACGAAAAAGTGTCGACAGGAGGAAAAAAAAGAGGGCAAAAGTGGAAAAAAAGAGGGAAAGACGAGTGGGCGGTATGTTGCTGTTGGGATATTTGTCACTCCGCCGCGCTGTGCCAGTCACCTCTTTCCAATACCAAACCCAAACCTCCTTACGCAAGCAGGCAGGACATGGAATCGCATAAATAACAGGGTGGCTAACCTCGTCGTCGATCCATAACGCGATTCGGCACGCTGCATGGACCGCGTTTAGCGGGGGTCAAAATAGCTGGCAGCGTTTCACGAACCGCTCGTATCACCGTGCTCACCGACTATCCATGTGCCATTCCACCGTATCGGGGTCAATTTCATCCAAAATGGTACAAACCGAAGCTCCCGGGTCGGATCGTACGGTCGTATCATAATGCGGACTGAGTCTATCCGTTCACGTTCGCCACTGATTTCCGGTTATCTTCCTCTATGACCTGCCTCAATTTCTCTGTTCTCTCCTAAAGTTACACTATCTGACACTATTAATGTTAAGATACTATGTGACCTGCTGTAAACATTTTTGTACTGAATCCTTATATATACATACATTTTACATAGAACTAGGGTGTTATTTCGGTAATAAAAAATGTGTTCATAAATTTTTATGCAGCAACACGTAGGCAATGTATTTATTTAGTTATGTTATTCAAATCGTGCTTTGATAGCATTATTAAGAAGAGACGACACACCCCTAAAAGAAAGGGTTTGTTAACCTAATTCAGTCAACGAACTGTGTACCGTCACAGTATTTTTCGTAAGACTTTTCAGCTCGTTCAGCGCCAACGATTCGAAAAATTCCATAATACTAGCCCTAGCGCTATACTTGACCGGTTAGTTTTACGGAAAAATACGTAATACTGCTATCCAGTGCCTTTAGTCTATTATTTCTTATCAAGTATAACAGTCAATAACAACCCCTTGACCTTATGCTTTTCCTCACATCACCCTTCCCCTCCCACTCACCACTTCTTTCCCGTGTTGTCTTATTCCCACCATCTCACCTTCCCATCCTCCCACCACTCATTTCCACTCCTCTTCTCCATCACACCCCTCCCCATCCCCTCCTTTCTTCTTCATCTCCGGTGTCCCCTATCCCCAGTTCTATTCCTCCCTCTACCCCTTTCCATTTTCATTAACCGTCTACACCTCTTCGCCCCCCCCCACATTCCCTTCCTCGCGCGTCCCTTCCCTCTCCCTGATTTTCACTCAATAACTATCTATATAAGAATTACAAGGTTCTATTTCGGGCGTCTGAGTAAAAAAGTGCAGGTGGGTGGCGACATACAAATCATCATATAAATACACTGGAACTTGAATTTGTGCACGTTTACGGTTATGGCCTTCGACGCAAATCGGGGGCTCCGAACGTAAACTGGCAGGGTCGAGTGAATCATTTCTGTTGGATTTGGACAATGAAGCCACCTGATGCAACTAACGCGGTGAGAGTGCGGCCCTTAGGCTGTTTGTCACGCTTGACTGAACACAGCCTCTCCTCTCGGCCCCGCTGCTCCTCTTATCGGAAACCACCAAGCGGAATAAATGTTGCCGATGCAAATCAAATTCTTTTTCTCATTTAGATGCGTCGATTATAGTATATGCCATTATTATTATTTTATTTCTTTGTACTGTTTCACAGTAATCCGGGAGAGGCCAAAAAATTGCCAAAAGTCGAGGTCATGGGTTCCTGTATAATAATTATGTCATTATTTTCTAGATATGTGATAGCACTTGTGAACGAAAATATATTGCGGATATCTCAAGGAAAACCTTTAGAGTCCTCAAACAGCTTAACAGGAATAAAGAATCACTTCCTACTTCAACGCGTATCCTCCTAGTTAAAAGCCTGATCCTTCCTTTCTTTGACTACGGCTGTATGGTATATGACGATATTACTGATGAGCTGAATGCTAAGCTTGAGCGTACGCTTAATGCTTGCATTAGGTTCATCTATAACATCCCCAAAAGTGAACATATTACTCAGTATATAGAGAAAGAGCAGGACTCCTTAACGTCGCCAAAAGAAGACAATTTTTTATGGGTAATTTACTTTATAGCCATTGTCATTGACAAAGATCAACCAACACATTCCAAACTCCTTGAAAGGAAAACAGTATTAAAAATTCAGCCACACCGCACGTGTAAAATGCAAAGGTCCTTTGTTATTCGTGGTGCTCGCCTTTGGAACAAAATACCTATAACCATTAGAAATGCACCTTCACAATTTCATTTTAGCAAACTCTTTTTTGGTTACTTATTCAACACATCAAATCCTACCCTCGAAATCACACATTGGTAGTACTTAATTTCATAATTAAAATTTATATGAGTATGTGTATGAATGCGCAGTTACTTTTAATTATGTATATTTGCGTATGTATATATATAGTAACCTTCTGTTGATAGCCCGGATCCAATTTTTTGTATTATAGTTTAGTTCTTTTCCTTCGTTAATACCTATTTTTGATTTCAATCGTCAAATCGATCGCCGTCACATTTTAATTGTTATATGTATCACCTATTCCTTATAGGGCTATTTAGCCCTAGGAACTTTTCATGAATAAATACAAATACAAATACAAATTATAAGATAAGATTTGAAACCACCACATATAGATTTTCAGACTGTACAAAATTTAGAAATGGTTTATAGACAACGTGTATATGAATGTTCAAGATTCTTAATTATTTTTAAAAGTGATAAATTCCGGTACTTTCAGTGTTTTTTGTAAATCCTAATATAGTTATGAAAGTACCTCAAGGTACTAATTAACTTGCTATATTTCGTTAATTCTAAATTAAATAAAAATGTATACGTACATTTTTATATTTCAATTTTTTTATTTTGTTTATATTTATATTCTTTATATTTAATGTTTTTTATATTTCATATTTATGTCAAGAATTGTGATAAAATAGTTATTTGTGATACATACGTGCAAAATAGGTGATTTCATACGAAGGTGAATTTTGCAACATAAGCCGGAGGCGAGTATGTACGCTGACTGTAGCTCCTTTTTACACTTTTTCACAGAATTTCCGACCCCGATTTCCGATGGTAATTTTGAGCCGTGCATAATTTTTTTTTTTTCAAGTTGTGTATAACTATATACTCCGCCTTTCAAATCCCGCTCTAATAAGATGTGACTTCAGCAAAATCTACCAAAGCTGTATACTCGAATTTCTTTTTATTTGAGCGCTAGGATTACATTACATTACTTAGGGGTACGAAAAGTCCAACTTTGGAGGATGGTGTTGCAAAAAATAATAATTTTCTATATGTTATATTCTTCTTTTTCAGATATAAGTGGTTAAAAATAAGAAACATGTCAGTGATTTTCGTTCCACATATCGTATGTAAGATATCACAAAGGCCATTTAGTAAACGAGAATACAGAAAAGATATTATGGCAAGTGAAGTCAAGTGGTGCAGGCTCCGATGTGGCGCGCATCTGTCCGGTACGAGTCTCGCAAATATCATTCTGTCTCTGCGATTGACCATCCTTTGACCTTATTTTTCCTTACCTCAATTTATCTCTGACATGACCTATTTTGCAAATACGTCCTATCAAGTTTCACATTTATGTATAATATTGCAAAGAAAAGGTTGACTACGTGTATTTTGAAAGTTATGAATAAATGCGCAACTATCATTGTTGATAAAATATTTATTCTTAATCAAATTCACTACACATTTTCTTACACGTGTGCAATTGCATAGGGCATGCTCAAGAATAAATATTTTTTACGTGCTCGCGCACTCTGTTCTAAAAAGTTAGCTTGCAACGGTTTTTTAATGTGGTTCACATGCACGTAGATGCACTCATATGACTCCCACTTCATGTGCCACCCTTCCACTTTCTCCTGGGACCGCTCCAAAATCTGACAGCTATTCGTTGAAGCACTCGAAATCTCGAGTGCCCAATGAAAAGGGTGATAAGAGAGACGGGGAAAAGATGAAAAAGTGTGGTCAGGAAGATTGGGGGAACCAATGAATAAATAACCTTTATGCTGAGCCTATATTAGTTTATGTTAATTTATAATTATATATCCGCCCCCCCCACTTAATTGCATTTTTACAGTGTTCAGTTCCCTTTCTTTTATAAATGTTAAGCAATTATTGAATACTGCCTAAGAATAACATTTTAGTTTTTAATTCCTTTAGTGGCAGTTTCAATTTTTTCTACATTTCAGTATTAATATACATAATACTATTTTTCTATTAGGCGATACATCGAGGGAAAAGAGTAGTATTTAAAAAAATAGTTGCTTTTTCTGTTCGAAGATTTTAATTGAAAAGGGGTGGATACAAACTCAGATACTGTTATAATTATTTACAAGCATCTATTCTCTGAGTCGTTTTACTCTCGTAATGGGTTCCACCTGATGAAATCCAATAAAAGAAAAATGAAGTTTAAATTACGTTTAACGTGTACCATAAAGTAGAAGAACCAAATAAGCAAATAACTGTTTCAGGGTTATTATCACGATATCCGTTAAGTCATAGTTATGCTCTACATTAATTTACCTAAATTTTATCACTGATAAAGCCCAAGATTTCATTAAACTGGAGGATCCAATATAGCGAGCAAAATAAAAAAAGTGCCAATATTTCGCCAACTTGATAGTTAGGGGTTTTTAAGTTTTCTAATTCCAAAATATGTTAAAACTACAAATTTTCGAAATGTTAAATCTAATATGGCGATAATATTGTATAATTTTGGGAAATTTTACTGAATTATAAATAATCGATTTACACTTAAAATATTCAATCTAATTTAAGTATGTGCTAGTCGACTAAATCAATGTCGAAAACAACGGCGGACTGGGCTACGCCCTCTATCAGGGTGAAACGGATCTTTTAAAAATATAAATAGATTTTTCTCTAAGTGTATCATATATTTTCTTATAAATTTCAATAGGATTATTATTTAAAAATAATAACTTTTATTTTTAAATTATTTTGTTGGGCGCTCGTGGCACGGGTTGTCGGCCACCTCCCACACCCACGCCAGTCCGCCGCTGGCCAAGGAACGAAAACAAGATGAAAGGTCCCGTGTGGGAATTTCGTCTTGGGCCTGACCGGATCCAAGCGTGGAAAAACTAGGCCCTGGCCTGGTGATCAAGTCTCGGTCAAGCTAGAATGAAACGCTAAATCTGGCCATGGCCTGTCTTGATTGCCAGGCTAGATCGCCGAGGCTGGCGCAGGCTTGACCCTGGTTTATTATTGATTCCACGCTATTCTATTCATAGACAAGTTTTTTTTTATATACAAAATTCATAGAGTCTGAATGCATTTTTTTATTATTTATGAAGAACGAGGTACATGAAACATGATTTCATATTCGCAAACAGTGCATTTTCATAATATATTATTAGAGCACGAGAGGCTGAGGATACTGAGGACACTGCACGCTATAAAAAAAAGTAAAGTTAAGTAGTAGTAAGTAACTAGTAAGTAGTAACTACTTAAACATTGAAGAAAAAATCAAAAACCGATAAAATTGCATGTCACACATCTCGTTACTTTTGTTTTCGTATCAATATGACGAAATTTTGAGCAGGTTTTCAGTCAAGAACGTTACGTTAAAAATACACTTATTGTCGTGAGTCAATTACCGAAGCATCTTGACGTTGAAGATCTAAAAGGAACACCGCGTTTTTTCATGCAATTCACTCTCCACGCATGTTCGAAATATCGACACGCAGTTTAAACTAATTATAAAAATATGTTTAAATTAAAAACAGTACAAATATGACACTCAGCAACACGCGCTCGTCGCTCCGAAAATGGTATTTTTTCTAAACTCATGTTACTAGATCAAAAATGGAGATCTAAATTCAGATACACATTCTGGCAAAAAGGATTTCTTGAAAGGCATTTTTGTCAATTTTGAATGTTTTTTTTTTTCAAAAAATGAATTAAAAAAAATTGATTTATTTCTGCAATTAAACATGTAATAGGAATTAAAATATTTGTTCTTCTCATAACTGAAATTCATTCAATCACTCTGCGAAGTCGAGATTGACGTATTGAAATGATGGAACTGGATTCCTTATTTCAACTACATTTGTTTGCTTCCATTGCGAATCTTCATTTTCTTGCAACTCGATGATAGCTTTTTCCACCTCATTTCAACATTATTTAAAAATCGTTAAATTGAAAATAATTTTTCTTAAAACGTCTTTTGTTTCTCCTGTAAAATTATGACAATATAGGGTCGGTGCCCCGGTTTTGACCGCTGCTCCTCTTGTGGCCACCAGCACAGTTTTCGTAATTTATTACGGTTCCGTTGGCTCTACTGCGTGCTGACGAACTCAGTTTTGACACGTGACAGTCCTCATACAGTCATACAGCTGTGGCGACTAACAACAATCGAATTTAATTGTTAAAAGATATAAGTTTAATCAGAAGTGGTACAAAGCTTCGAGTATCTTCTCTTGCAAGGTATGTTAAGGATGTACGACTTCCGCTATATGATTATTTGTGAGTTGAAATTTAGTTACACAGATGAGTATGGTTCTATAGGATAGGTTACACTTTAACTGTGATTCAATAAAAAAGTTGAAAATAAATTAATTTTCATTAAATAAATTAGAATGGCCAAATCTGGAAAGAATATTGACCCACCTTTGGCCATCAAATTTTAAAAATTTTAAATTGAGATTAAGCTCAACACAAAAGTACTTGCACATCCAGTTTCTCTTTTTAACATTTTATATGACATACCATCCGGTTATTTTAAGCCAATATCTTAAAAAAAGTCGCTGTACGCGTTTATGATAAAAACGATTTTTTTATTTTTAGCAAGTAAAAATCCCATGTTTCTCAAAAACGACGCAAAATGTGAATATGCACTTCATGATTCAAAATTGTTCCCCTTCCTAATATCTGTAAAAGTATACGCTTATAAGTATACCCTTAAGCAATTTTGAACTACGAGCTGTTATTCATATATTGCGTCATTTTCGAGAACTAAGAACTTTTTAATTCTTAAAAATAACAACATCATTTTCCTAAAAACGCGTAATACGATTTTTTCTGTTCTGTCCTCCAAATAACCGAGAGGCATCCCCGAAACCTGTACAAAGGAGAAACTGGATGTGCAATAGGGTGGGTCGAAAATAAATACTTTTGGAATTCGAAATCGCTACAGCGCGGAAAAGTAGCGTATTGGGGTCCTAAAAAAGTATAATTAATTTGGAATCGATCGGCATGCAGCTTGGTTACCCGCGCTCGAACAAAAGGTTTAAAAAATTTCTTGTTTGCAGAGTTTTAAAGTTTTATTGAGTTTCAATTTTTTTTACATACCTGGAGGACAAAAAAGTGTTCTCAATTTTTTTCGGATTTATTTCTATCATTTTCTGAGAGATAATTCCTATTTAAGTTACCATTGTTTTCGGAAATTTTTTTTTAACACGTTTGCAAATAGGAAGAGAATTATTTGAGGTACATGAACACTTTTTAGTGACAAAAATTCATCAGAAAAAAAATCCGCAAGCCCCAGGAATAGATATTGGAAATACAGCGAATTTTTGAAATTGTTATTTTGGTATTTTGTGAACTTATCTTCATAACTTGTAGTTTAAACATTTTTGTTAGCATGTGTAGGTTTTTTAAACATAGAAATACACTATAAAAAATCGACAAGACCCAGTAATCGAAATTGGCAATAGAGCGAATTTTTTAATTTCGGTATTTCATGAACTTATCTTTATAACTTGTAGTTTAAACATTTTTGTGAGCATGTGTGGATTTTTTAAACATAGAAATACGCTAGAAAAAAAATCGACAAGACCCAGGAATCGAAATTGGAATGACAACACATTTTCTGATTTCGGAATTTTGTATCTAGCAGAATCAATTTATTTTATTTATAAGTTTAACATTTTTTGAAATTGCACGAAAAAAGAAAAAACTAGGTGAAATTGCATGTACAAAGAACGATACCTTCTTTCAGTTCGAAAAAGAATTGCATCTAAGGAAATCAGGTTCACCGGTAACTTTTTAAATTCAATAAACACCGATTCAGCATTTTTAAAAGTTGCTGTTTTCAATTAAGATTTCGAAAAATTTTTAAATGATACATAAAAAAAATTAATTCTGCTAGATACAAAATTCCAAAATAAGAAAATTTGCTGACATTCCAATTTCGATTCCTGGATTTTGTAGATTTTTTTTCTAGTGTATTTCTATGTTTAAAAACCCCACACATGCTCACAAAACTGTTTCAAATACATGTTATGAAGATAAGTTCACAAAATACCAGAATCAAAAATTTAAAAATTCGATGTATTGCCAATTTCAATTCCTGGGCCTTGGGGATTTTTTTTCTAATTCACTTTTGTCACTGAAAAGTTTTCATGTACCTCAAATAATTCTCCTCCTATTTGCAAACGCGGTAAAAAAAATTCCGAAAACAATGGTAAATTAAATACTAATTATCTCTCAGAAAATGATAGATTAAAATCCTAAAAAAATTGAGAAGACTTTTTTGACCTTCAGGTATGTAAAAAAAAATTGAAACTCAATAAAATTTTAAAACTCTGCAAACAAGAAATTTTTTTAACCTTTTTTTCGAGCGCGGGTAACCAAGCTGCATGCCGATCGATTCCAAATTAATTATACTTTTTTAGGACCCCAATACGCTACTTTTCCGCGCTGTAGCGATTTCGAATTCCAAAAGTATTCATTTTCGACCCACCCTAATGTGCAAGCACTTTATGGTCAAAACCGGCGCAAGACGTTACCAAAAGTAACACATAAGTGGCAAAAACTGGAGGAACCCGACTTTTTTTAATTTTCTCATTTTTTCAATTAGTTAATGCATTTTTTCTGGGTGGCTAAAATTCGTGAACGACGACCAATTATGAGCATTAAAATTGGAAAATTTCTTAAAGTGCCTAAAACCGGTGCACTGACCCTAGCAGCGTTATGCTAATTGTATGTGCTACCCAACCGATGATAAGCATATGAATATTTTGCAGTGTCTCTATAAAGTACTGAAAAAATATCAATAATAATTTATCATCGGTCCACCGAGAGCTGGTTTTATATTATCTTTCAAATAATAACTGATGGTTTTCGAAACTATATAAAATTTTAAAAATATTCACTTAAATGAACAAAACTCAGTTATAAAACTTTCTGAGTATACGTCAATCATTTTTGGTCCAACAAAGGATTTTGCGAAGCTCATTGAATTTTGTGACAATGCACGTGGAATACCACGGGGAAATTTTATGTAGGCGAAGACACGCGAGTTACTCGAAAGTCATAAATAAAATTCAATCATCCATATTTTCATATCTCTTATCCTTCAGAACATATTTGTAATTAGATGGGCACTAGTAAAAATATTACACCATTTGATGCATATAAATGACAGATGTAAGATACAAGTCCTTGATAAGAAAGGTATGAGAGCTTTTAAACTGAGAGAGAAATGGTCAGATAGACTTCAATAGAAAAGTTTTGTGTAAGTTAAAAGGACCGCTAATTCTGCAAATCGCTTAAATTCAGCTGTTACGCGCAGATTTGAGTTAGCGGTATACTTATCGCTGATTTAGATTTATAGAGAGTATTTTACAAAGATGTTTAATTTACTCAATTTTCCTAAAATTCTGTATTAATATCGCTATATCAGATTTTACATTTTGAATCCCATAACTCGAACATTAGATTTGGAATCAGAAACCTGAAAAATCCACAAGTATAAAACTTATAAAATTAGCGGTAGATAACAATTTAGATATTAATTTAAAACGTCCCATATAAAAACTATAGGTACAGAACAATTTGTTAGTTTTCTAAACACTTCCTCTTCTCTCTGTATATAATCTAGTGCAATCAATTTAGCTTGGAAACCATCCAATTACCTAACCTCGTGTTTTGCTACGAAGTGAGTACAAGGAAACGATTGAAGTAATGCGCACCTCTATTTCCCGGCGCGTTGAACGCAACTTCCAGTAAAAAGGATGCTCGTCTTCTACTGTTGGACTTCGATTAGGAAGCGAATGTAAATCCGAGACAATATAGCTGAAAAAAGAATCAAAGAGGCTTAAATGGCAAAAGCGACCTCTTACACACATAAAAGTTTCATTTTGAACATAAAAACGGCGTCAAAATTTACTGAAATAAAATAGAACGACAATCGGCTAATTTTGAGCAATACAAACATTGAGAGCAATTCAATAGTTTTTTCAGATTTGAAATTGATCATAACAGCAAACATAACTGAAGTTAATAATGAGTTTTTAAGGAAATAAGTAGTGATAGGAACTCCAAACAGGTACTCGGATACTTGGGCCCCTGGGTACCTGGAAAGTGACGCGTATTACCCTATAACCAAAAAAGGAAACAAATGCTACGAGTAAAAGTTGGGCTTCATTTTTTTATACTTATCAATTCTGTTTATACTGGTAACTTCTCAGTGTCGATAAACACTCACGGACACCCGGGTACCCGCAGGTATTGCTCAATTACCCGGGTACTCAAGTATCCGAATTTGTGTGCCATACACAGCCATACCACGCTGAAAAAACCAGTTCTCGTCAGATTACTGAAGTTAAGCAGCGTTGGGTGCGGTTAGTACTTGGATGGGTGACCATTCGAGAATACTGCGTGCTGTTGGCCCGTCATGGGTGTGGTGAGCCCACACTTGTAGTTATTTACTACAAGAAACTATCCACCTAGAAACACTACCCGAATCGGGTAGTGTCACGCCTATACCCTGAAAGGGAAATGGCTTAATGGTATACTACTACTACTACTACTTGGGTACCTGGGTACCCGAGTATTCCCCGACGGATCGGGTACTTGCCCGTGGTCCCGGGCATTCAGATATCGGCAAAATGTCTGTCACAAAAAATTAGATGAAACAAAATTGAAACCCTAGTTTTTTCTGTGGCAAGTCCAAGTCTTTTCTCTGGTTCTAATGATCAAAAGTGACATTCTCGTCGTATATCCCGTCCATCTTCAACACCAAAAACTTCTAGAGTGGCTTTCGCACTTCTATCTCTGATTACTCTATACTTCTGTACATTCATCGTGTCACCCTTGTCACCCTTGAGACAAGTGCGAGGAGCATTTTTCCACGGCTTTTCTTCGTCGAATGAAGGAAATAAGTATACTTTATATTAGACCAGAATGAAAATAAATTAACGTTTAAGTAAAGAGGAGACTTTATGTCGTTTTATGCAACATTTTGTAATTTGTTATATAGATTTTATATTAAGCAGTTTAGTGGTTCCGATATTAAAATTCCTTTACAATAAAATCAAGAATTAGCCACTCCTCTGTTGGACTAAGTTACATCAGGAAATAATTAGCAAAAGATTATTCTATGAAGTGCGGGCAGCTCGGCGATTCAAATTGATGATGCCCATTTTTGTTAACGAAATTTAAATTCTATTTTCTAATAATACTTATAATACTTATAAATTGTTATCATTTCAAAACACTTGTTACTTATTAATATGAATCATGTAAATTGTTAATATTTAAACTCGTCTGAATACGAATTGGACCTCGATTTATTTCCATCTCATCAAATTCTGAATAAATTCGGTATTTATTTGTTATCAAAAACTACAAATCAAAACATTCAAACTTTTCATCTATTTCTTAATTTTTGTGATGGCTCAAAAAACTCATTTTCTGTGTTTAAAATTTTTTTCTTATCATTAAAATTACCTAAATTGAAAGTGAATTGAAAGTAATTTCAACTCAATTCAAGATGATTAAAATCTGACAGTAATATACGAAAAAGTGCAATAAAATGTCTCTTTGAGAACACAGGGCCATTTTTGTCGATCGATGTTATTATAGTTCTTGGTCATTTTGGTGTAAATTAGAAAAAACTTCAAAATAGTCTGCACAAAAGCGTAAAACGTGTCAACATGATATGTAAAACGACCTACGTTTTGGCACATTTCTCAACGAGGTCGGAACAGTCCCTCTCAAGAGGGAGAGGAAATACCGTAGCCAAACTATCCCAAGGTACCTTATCCTAGGAATTCGTAAAGACTTTCACAACCGCACTGCGGATATCTACGTCCACGTAAGAGAACAGGAGTTAATAAAACCGGGGTCGACAACATGTCCAGGACGTCAAACAAGAAATTTAATTTCCCTGAATAAGACTTTCATTTTTTCGACGAATGACATACTGTAATAAGTTTTTATTTATTTTTTGCAAATGAATATTGATTTTAAAACAATGTTTACACAAGAAAAACTAAAAAACAACTATTTGAATTAAGGGCAGCTAAGAACATACTTTGGAATTTCACAGAAAAAAGACATGGAACATGGTTTGTTGAAAGTGGTTAGAATTCTCAAATTATATGCAGATGTATATTCAAGTTATTATAAGAAATAGCTCTTACCTTTCCTCCATCAGACTTTTCTCGGCTGAATAATGAAGTGAAAAGACACATTAAAATTTCATTTTTGCAACACATACCTTGAAAGTTGGACTTTGTATGCCCGTATATGATATGCAAATGACTCATTCCTTCTGACAATGCGAAAATAATATTAGTGCATCTGCACTTTGATTCTTATATATTTTCCGCATCGGCACAATGGACGCGCATGCGCACTTGCCAGGTAAGGCAGGGTTGTACTCGAAAGTATTTCAATTATTTTATTGAATTACTTTAAACATACATTCAGGGTGGATCCAGAATTTATCTCAGGAGGTTGCTGAGAGAAAGAGAAGAGAGAGGAGACTGTCCAGGTGAAAACGTTATATATAATTTATATGTAGTGGACAAAACACTGATATTTTTCATTTGTTTTATACAGAGAAATTTATAAAACAAATGAAGAATATCATTGTTTTGTCCACTATATATAAACTACATATAACTTTTTCACCTGGGTAGACAGAGGGAGAAAGCGAGGGAGGAGGACAGTATACATATCAGGCAGATTTTGCCTGAAAAGAGAATGATTTTTCCACACAAGTTTTAACAAGTTGTTTATAACTCCTATCGGCAAAAAAAATATTCGAGTGTTAATGTCGAGCAGATTTTGCAAACAAAATTATGCACAAATTTGGCTAAAAACCACCTTACGGGATCGAAGATGAAAGGGGGGAAAATGTACTTGTACCGCAAGTAAGTATTATCGAATGGAAGCCAAACCTCGATTCGAATTCTATACATGGATGAACTTAGTTTATAATATATAAATATATAAGACTGCACTGTTGGTAAAAAAATCTATTTTGGTGGCTCCAATTGCAATGCCATCCGTTAACCTTTTAAAACCAGTGCCACTAATGACCCTTTCACTGAGCAAGAACCAATTTAGCATTTTCATGTGGTTCTTATTCCAAAGACGACCTGCAACAGTGAAACAAAAAGTTGATTACTCTAATTACAAGATCACAGATACGGTTACTATTGCGCTTACATGTATGCTTTTTTGTATTTTTTTACATGGAAAAATCACAGAGCACATTTATTTGCGTTTCACGTGCAATATGTGCGTTTACATAATCAACGGAATATAATTACAATTCTTGTTTGAATTTAACTAATTTTAATTTATTTATTTTGCTTTTCATTTTAGTCTTTATTCTGTTTATTCTACGAGACATAGTAAAAAGCTTACACGGAAAAAAATTATCATTGAATCAAGAAAACGCGTTTTCTTGTTCATATTTAGAATCACCATTTACTTGATCCCAGAACATTTACCTTGCGCCAAGCAAATCTTCTTGGATCAAGTAAATGCTGGTTCTAAATACGGACAGGTTAACGCGTTTTCTTGATTCAATGATGATTTTTTTTTCGTGTAGTAATAAAGAAATAAGTTTGAGACTTTAGCGAAAGAATATTTTACATATACGACAATTTCGCACCGGAAGCTTAATAAAAATTTGCATAATAGGGACTTAGTATTCAAAAGTAGCGCATGCCTGAGGAAAATGAACTCTACTCTGGAACTTCTTTGGATAATTTTCATTACACTTCTCATTAATCTCTTTTTTCCTCCGCCCTCGATGTTTCAAGCGTTAGCCTCATGGAAATAATGATATCCCTTGAGGTGTGAACTCTTTTTGTAACAATGAATATATATCCAAAAAAATTTAAGAAATGTTTGTAATTGAAATGTATGCGATACCTACACTGAAAACTGTAAGGAACTGAAAAATTATTTTTTGTTTGTTTTTAAAAAAGGTGTTTTCAGATTCTTGGAGTCATCTTTCAATTTTTCTTTTTATTACTTTTTTTCTAAGAGCAGTTTACGATTTTTAAGAAACAAAAATTAGCCTAATATGTCATATAATAAAATAAAATTTTTTACGTGGAAGGATGGTATTTTTAAAGAATAATCATTAAGTCGTATAGGGAAGACTTACAAGTTCTAGCAATTTTAAATTATGACAGAAATGTTCTCTTAAAATTAGTATTTAAAATAATATGTGCGCGTCCGCATGAAAAGGGCCCTTATGGTCGGTTCTAGTTTAGGAGATATTCGCGTTTTTCTTATTTGAGGTGAGAATTATTATTGTTTGGATTTGAAGGGGGGATGATACTGGGACCTATAGTAAATTAATTGGGACTATACTCATATCCAGATAGTAACTGGAAGTAGGTATATTTCATGTTCGAAGAAAAAATATAACATATGTGCTTATGGCACTCGCCAAGTTTAGATGCGTTTTTCTTGAAAAACGGGTTTTCAAAGTTCTGACTTCAAAAATTCCCTGGTGACACGTTTTTCAACATAGAGGGTTCATCTTGGGCCTAAAATCCCAGAAATTTATCCGGCTATATGTCCCTACACATAACTCCATACCGGCCGTAAGGGCCCTTTTTATGCGGACGCCCACATATAATCATTGAGGTTCGAAGCAGACCTATAATTGGTTACTATTTTAGGTTATGTCTGAATTTCTTCAACAACAATTGATTTTTTGGAAAAAAAATAATTTAGCAAGTACTGTAGAAAATATACAAGATGCAACAATTTTATACTATTTCCAGGGGTTTTACCGGAAATTGGTATTTTTAAATAATAATCATTAAGTAAAGAGGACTTACAATTTGCAAAAAATTTAGCTCATGTTAATGTTTATCGCTGAAATGGCGGTTTTCTTTTCAAGAAATCCTTGAATTTCTAGGATGAGTTACAATTTGAAACAATTGTAGGGTATACTAATATTGTTTGCCGGAAATTTAATGAAGTTTTGACGAAAAGGTTGAATTTGTGACAATTTTTGGTTATGTTAATGTCTATAGTCAGAAACTGCTTTTTTAAGGAAGAATCAATAATAGGATCGAAGAAACAACTTTTGTAAGTCTTATTCTTCGAAACTTAATGATTATTATTTTCAGTTATAAATTTATCTTTGAATACTTATTGATTTTTCTTTAATTTATCACATTTCAGTCAATGTTGCTAGAAGAATAGTCTCACTTTGGGTTTGTACACCGCACTGTTGTAACGTAGTTGAAATAGCGTGCACGTGGAGAAAAGCTTGGAAATTATTTATGGGTACTTATCGAAGTAATTGTATGACCAAGTACTCGTGCACGTGCGTCCAGTTTCGAGTATGAATGTCCAGATGACAAGATTCTACCTGGATACATGCAGGTAGAAAGGTTATGTACTTCTGAGGGCGCTGGTGTCTCCAATACAATTTACATGGGATCTTGAAGCTTCCGTACTCCACCATCCGAGATAGAACCTTTCTGTTTACATGTACTGGGATAGAAACTTGTTATTTGGACGCTTCGATACTGCAACTCGTAAAAATTGTAATAAGACAAGAAAAGAATCTATTATCAAGAACAAAAAGTTAATAAAATGGCTGCACAAGTGTTTTAATTACTCTATACCTGATGTCTTTTCTCTTGAGAAAATGCTCGTGTACACCTGAGATTGAATTTTATTCTCTTCTGTATACTATTATAACGTTTTCGGATTTTTACCGTCCTACTCTTTTTTTTCCTTTTCGCATATATTTACCCTTGCTACCTCTTAACTATGATATTGGCATCCTGGGGGTACCATTTAGCTCCTTTAAACTAATCTTAAAACTTTAGAGCTTGAATATCGCAGCTTATATTGCCAGTTTCAAACTTAGATCGAACCCGTAAGACGTGAGGGATAGATTTTCCTTCCCTGACCATTTTGCCGATAATGGATTTCAGTACAGATGGATTAAAGTCTCTGAAAGAGAACGTATTTAATCGAAAACTTAATTAAATCAAAATGTTTGTATTCGTTTCAAGTTAATACTTCACTGAAGGAGAAACAAAAGCAAAAAGCAACGTTTCAATGTTTGGCAGAAAAATTATCGTATGGGGCATACGTGCAAACTTTTTTTGACTCGAATGATTGTTGTCACCTCCAGCTCCAGTCGTCGCTTCGGCTTGCCTTCAACTGCTTATTGTATCTTCTTTTTTTCGATGTGGAAAAATCTAACTTTGCGCACTTGAAAATTACTCGCAATCCGTGACAATTATTTATTATTAATTATTTTCTCGAGTATGCTTCCGCATTCTATATATAAATAATAAAAAGCTATAAGCGTAAAATTTCGTTCGATCCACCATTTTGACCAATGATCAGGCGGATTAAATGTAATACAAAAGGCAAAGCTTGATGGAAATTTCAAGTGAGCTCAGAGCTTATCTTTAGGACCTACTACTTTGGAAGTTGCAAGCACCCTTAGCGTAACTTTCAAAGCGTCGACTCACACTTAGATTGTACTTATAGTTTGCCTAATGGATTACTTTCCAACAGTGTCCAATATGCTAAGAACTGAATTTTAAGTTTTATCTGCTGCAACCATGCATTCGACTTATAACTTTGATCTGATTCTAACTTAGAATGCCACTTAATTTTATCAAAGTAATTTTGCTATTAAAAATGTGAAATTATTCGTAAATTACATATAAAGAGGTTCAAAGAAATTTTGTGAAATTTTAAATCTTCCAGTTTTATATTCCTAGAAAAAATCGATGTGCCTGAAGCTTTGGGGCACAAATAACGAAAGCTCCTTCCTCATCAATGTCCGTGAAGCGTTTTATATGTCGCGGTAAAACAGCACTTAGCTGATCCCTGGCTGATTCGAAAAGTATGATAAACCCTACATAAGGGCAATATAACTGTGGAATTTGTGGAACTGACGTAGCCAATGTCCTGGTCGATATCCCGACCTGGCTCGATCTGGCCCGAAGGGAACACGACCGCAGCAACACGGGATTCCGGTTCGAATAAACCCGCAGTTTTCAGCCCGTCTGCCACGTACACAGTGATTTATTTAACTGACCATTATTTAGGTTAAGTCAGGACGTTTAAATTGCTGTCTACGTGAACCAGGTCGAACGCACCCCTTTTTTGGAAACGTTTGCTTCGATTGCAATAGTGCACTGTTCAGATTTGAACTTCAGAAGCGCAATGTTCTCTTCAGAGAATTATTCTCCTCTTTCACAAACAAGATTTTATTAATTTATATATGAATTAATTTTTGAAGCAAATTATCTTGGATGCATTATACGGCTTAAATTAATCTACAATCGTGCAATCGGTGTAAACTGAAAAAACTATATACCCATAGTAATTTCAGCATCATGGTGCTCCTTATCTTCTGAAGTTTAAAATATTGACTTCAAATCTTCTTCATCTAACATTACGAAATTGAGAAGTGGGAGCTCAATATTTTTGAAGTCATTTTTACGCCAGGTAGTAAAGTCCAGTATCCTTTTATTTCATTCATGGATTGGAGTATTTTAGCTTGAGCCAGATTTTAAATGATTCTTTAAGGATTCAGGTAAGGGCCCGACTCTAGAAATATGTTTGCTTTTACAATCTTGAGGAAACCTCTAAAATAGAGATGCGCAAAACTCGACCCGCAAATTTCTTGGTCAGGTCTACTAATATAAACTTCTCGAAAGTTTAAGTTCGGATCCGGATTAACGGTGAATTAAGATTGATTTTTGATTGAACTTGGCGTAGATATATTAATTGAGAAGGATTCAGAAGTCGTATATGGATGTACCTCGGATTTATTTAAATTGGGCGGACTGATTTGACAAGGCTGGCTGGTTTGATGTTGGTTTACGGATTGAGAAGGATTATTTGTTGCAAAAATATTCCTTTTAAAACAAATCCTAATCGTCTTAACCTCAAATTTAAGAGAAGTTCCCATTTGTGTCAAGAAACATCCTTTTCACACAAGGTTACATTTCTTTGAGTGCAGATGAGCCTCGGATTCGTTCGGATTGCACGCATAAGTTTAAAAGGATTGACATGCGGGTACGAATTAGTTTCAGATTGATTCGATTTGACCTTTCTGTTTGTGTATGGATTGAGAAGGATTGAAAAGTCTGTCCGAATGTGCCTCAGATCCATTTAAATTGAATTGGAAGTTAATGTGCCAATTGAGAAACATTGAAAACTTGATTTGAACAGATTCGGATAAAGATTTCGGAATAGTCCGGTCTGTATTCCTATCTGAACTTCCGCCAGAATGGAACGTAAAGCATTACAAGTTTCTCCATTTTATGAAAAAAAATTATTTCAGATACATTTTCATGATTAGATTTTATCTACTACACATCCCCGTACATACACCAGAGTCTCACTATTTGAACGCGCGATCGTATGCGTTATATGAATTCCTAGAATTGCTGGTCCCCGCAGTTTCTCAGGGGGCAGGGCGAGAGACGGTTGCGACTCCGCCTCTGAAGGGACGCATGCACGACTACTCAGTCAAGTAGATTGCGCAATATTACGGAAACGGTTCAGGCGGCCCTGACTTTTTCACCTGGGTAGACAGAGGGAGAAAGCGAGGGAGGAGGACAGTATACATATCAGGCAGATTTTGCCTGAAAAGAGAAAGATTTTTCTACACAAGTTTTAACAAGTTGTTTATAACTCCTATCGGCAAAAAAATATTCGAGTGTTAATGTCGAGCAGATTTTGCAAACAAAATTATGCACAAATTTGGCTGTACGCGCTATATGAACAAGGCTATTTTCAGTCAACCCCCGAGATTGTTCATCTATCGAGACTCTGGTGTACATCAATTGAAATGCCGTGGATTAACACAGCATTATTGAACTAGTCATCCCACCTGAATTTTACGCGACGTTAATTTTGTGGCATATAAATTTGACTAAACTCTGCAAATGTAAGTGCAGAATGTACATATGTGGCACGTATTGGCGTAAGGGAGTTACATGAGAAACGAAGACAGAGAGAGGGTGAATGAATTAGTGCGACGTTCACCGAAGCTCCAGCGAACATGGGTATATTACGCGTAATTTTATCACGTCGTCGTGATAAAGGGGACTTCAGGGTGAAATACGCTCCCTTGGTGACATTCGCGCGTTCTTCTACGTGCAAATACTCGCAAGTCAAGACCTTCTGTGTACTTCTTATTATCGATCTTTCCCATAATTGAGGAAATGTTTAAATCGAACAAAAGCAAGTCCATTTCAAAAATGTCTATATGAAAATTTATCCTTTACACATATTAAAACAGACAATAAATTATCTCTACGTTTGTTTCACTATTTAAATATCTACATTATTTAAATATAATTGAATTTCACTATAAGAAAGAGTTTTCTCTGCTTTGCTTTTGAGAAAAACAACTTTGGGCTAGAATCTTTGCTTACGATTTGAAAACATTTTTTCCTATTGATTGATGGTATAAATAGAATTCTTGTTTTCGAATACCAAATCATATGTTTCCTAAAATTCCTTCACAAGATATTGTGCTTACAAACCTCAAAGTTTACAAACCACGAGCTCAACAGATAAATCATTTTTCTGTATACAAAGCGCATGTCATATATAAAATGCGCACGAATATTTTGTCTGAAAAAAATCGAATGCAAAGCATATATATAAACTCACATTCTCATATATCTTTTTATTGTCGATAATTCCTTACTTCTAGAATGGTTTCGTTGTTAAGCTTTCGGTCGCGCTTTGGATAGTTCGTATTGACTTCATCCGACAAAACAATGACGGTTTCCCTTCATAAGTCGTATATATTACCGCGTAGAGATCCTGGTGTAATAATAAAACCAGAAAACGTGGATTATTCAACCAATTAAAAAGGTATGAAGTTTAGGAACTGGAATAAATATCACTAGGATGTGGAAATATGTAGGATAAAACGGATTAAAATATTTCTTCAAATAATTTAAACCATTTCTCCTTTTACTTGTATATTAAAACTTAAAAAACTGAGTCCAGATTAATACAAATAAAATGATGAATTTCCCATTGCCTCTTCACTACTTGAGAGTGTAAGGCAAAGGTTAATTCTTCTATAGTGTCATGGGATACCACGATGGAGGATCCGATAACCAGTTGACAGAGAAGACCCACGATTGAACCAACAACCTTCTTGATGCAGTCTAACTTCAGGTTTAAATTACTGTCAAAGTACAGTTCTGAGGCAGGCGTATACATATATAGAAATTGCTTCCGAAACTTAGCTCTGTTCAGGACTCGAACTTTGGTGATGAGAATCAGAAGAAGCATGAATGTGCATGTCAATCCCAACTGAGAATTCCTGACTTAGCATTGTAAAATGCAATGGAAGATTGTTCCAATTGTTCCTAATCAGAGAGCTATACGCTTTCTGTTTAACTTGGAAATTAGGTTCTATCAATACGAATAACGGAATTCAAGTCAAGTCCCAATAGCTTAAGGCAATTTGATACGCTGCTTCTTTAACATTTGAATCTCGAAAGCCCAGTTTTAATCAATTATTCACGTAGAATTGCAACCATATCCAAAGGTATGTTTTGAAAGGAACTTTCGCTTGCTGCAATCCCTTTTAGCACAGACTCATTGTACCATTCAGTTTCTCGTGGGTATTTCTAGTTTTCACTATTTTTTCGTTTTGATTAAAACATACAATGTTAAACTATACATATATATAGAGAAAAGTAGCATTATCGAGAGGCGCATCGTATCCTAAGATAAACGTATAGAACCCTTCAGCACAAAAATCAGTGAAGCGAGTGCCTTTATACGCATCACGAACTAAGCAGGATATCGCTGATTGCGCATACGTGGACTTAATACACAGAAGCTGGAAGGATTTCCGATAACATGGCGATAGCACACGTCACCTCTCCATCAATGATTGTCAAACGAATGCTTCTCTATCACTTGTCAATCCATGGTAGAATTACTCTCAAACTCTAGTTCACGCTTCCCCACTTTCTCCGGCTCTTTATCTCTTGTCAGAACTCTTCAAACTTGTCGCCTCAAAGCTGATTCCTGTCAGCAACATGGATTAAACTTCGTTTTATTGATAGTCCATATATAATATTATGCTTGATTCAGAAAATTCTACTGACATGCCTGTTTGGAAGACGATTAGGAGTTTCCAGTCATATTTTCACGAATACTGCAGAAATTACTGGCAGAATTATTGGGTAAATTGCTAGGTACCCTCCTTGAAATTCCGGACAAATTGTTAATTCCAAAATTAGTCCGAACCCATCCAAATTCAATCCGTTTTGCGATTTTAGTTCGAAACGTGTATGGTCCAATCCGAAAACTTTAGGAAAATAGTATATAATTTGTACGGTTAAATCCGGAAATTGTCCGGACAAAAACATCAATTCCAGAAGGAGTCTGACCCAATAATCTGAGATTAGTCCGCAATACAAACCTAGAACAAATCGCCCGGTTAAATCCGAAATCTGACCGAACAAAAACGTTGACTCCGGAAGGATTCCAATCCAAAGCAAAATTAGTCCGCAAGTAAAAATTAAAAATCGACCGGTCCAGTCTGAAATCATTTTCGTTAAAGTGCAAATTTAAAGTCACCTGGCTAGATCCGAAATCAGTCGAAATAAAAACGTCGGTTCTGGAAGGAGTCTGAATCAAATCCATATTAGTCCGCAAGAACAACTTTTCATCCATTACAATTGAAGTGAAAATAGAAATTTGTCTGCTTAAATCAGAAATTTGGCTGGACAAAAACGTCGATTCCAGAAGGAGTCTGAGCCAGGCCGAATTTAGTCTGCAATTCCAACCTGATATAATTGTCGTTCATGTGCAAATGGAAAATCGTCCGGTTAAATCGGAAACGGTGCGGGCAAAAACGTCTACTTCGGCAGATGGCGGAATCAATCCGAAACCGTCGTACAATAAAGCTTCTTATCGGTTAAAGATAAAGTGCAAATAAAAAATAAATTGTTACAATTCGTTTCGCTTAAACTTAGGTTAGTAAGGGTTCTTCCTTCGTTTGATCGCGAATTCAATGCACACTCAGTTCATTAAATGAGTGTGCCAACTACCTCCTTTTCTCTTATTATTATTTTCCAAAAGTGAGAAAGGAAGGGCGAAATCTACAATTCCAAATGTTTAAAAATAAATATGTGCCCATTTTATTTTGTGGTTAACATTTATTTTATTTTTCTGAATGTTCCAAATAATTTTTTTTTAAATCTCGCATTGTTCATGCTTCATTACTTACATCCTTAAACTCATACTTAAAGTATAGCTGAAAGTGGAAATCCATTTTTAATCTTTAGATTTTGTCGTTTCTCTCCGTTCTTGTTGGGATAAAAAGTGGTCAGGTGAGCTATTTGCCAGGAACAATAGCTGCGCGACTTTATTGCATGGTACCTTTACTAAAATGGAAGCACTATGACATGGATGGATGTAGCAAGAGGTAGGCGGGTGCACTACGTGAAATAGGATATTACACGTGTGTTTCAAAGCAAATTGACTATCGATTGTTTCCATTCTCCTCTTTCATATTTCACACTATTCTTCAACACCTATGAAGCATTGCGAGGGATTGAGTGCACAGAATATAATTTAATAATAATAAGAACTTTTAATTGATCGTTTATCAGTTTTTTTAAATATTATATCAATTAAAGTTGTACTAGGGGTTAAATTTTGTTTGAAAATCTAGTGTTAAAATTTGAAAAATCGTCTGTGAATTTTTTTTCAGTTTTCTCATCGCTTGCAAAACCACCTTAAGCATAACCTAATTCTGAATCATTATGTATTTAAATTAATATTTACAATGTCCAAGGTCATGCGTGAACCACAGCGTCTGCTTTATTGAGTTATGGAATGTAGTGTACTCAAATATTTATTAGTTATTACGGTGGCACGTTGCAATAGGACGAGATGCACGTGACTATAGCCGACCAGATGTTGACCAAAATGACGTATATGCCAATAATTCTAATTCTTATTATTCTATATCTGTTTGCAGTCTGAGAACGGAACAACCCAGTGGGTTAGGAACAGGAGCTGTGCGTCTCGAACTCAGTCGGGCCCTAGCACTCTGGTCCGAGAATTCAAAACTCACCTTCCAGGAAGTTAACAGTGATCGCGCTGATATTTTAGTCTTCTTTCATCGGTGAGCCCATTTTTTTTAATTCATAAATTTTCAAAAAAATACTTGTTCATTATTCCAGCCAATCAAATTATGTAGTTTGACCTATATAGTTTGAAATGTGTAAAACTATTTGGAAGTAACTAATCTTATAACCACGTTCGCTGAACAAATCAGCGATACATCATATAAAACATAATGTTGAAATTACTACAAAAATTATAGATTGTGCATTCACATCACTTTAACGTATAACTCCAACTTATCTTACAGAATTTAGATTTTAGTCAATTATTCTTAAATATAGATGATTGTGAAATATGAAAAATTGCCCTTAATATTACGTTTGGGCGCCTGAAGAAAAGCATTGATTAGCAGTTTTTTGTTGTTGGAATAAGCAATCAATTCTTTTTCGTAGTTCTGCTCAAAATGCCTATAATTTTTATTGAGAGAAAATATTTCCCACATCGCGCCAGGGCAAATATTTTCGTTCGAATGTTATCTGTACTGGAATAATATTGCCAACGTAGTTCAACTTTTTCTCTGAGATTTATCGCAAACATATATTTTGTGCATCATTCCATTATTTTTCATATCCGTTCTGGAAACAAATTCAACCACTCGGTAAACATTACGATTACTGTGTATGAGAAATTGAGGGACGTCGACTTCAGTCGCCGGAGAAAAATAACAATATGTTGGCCATCGATTTTTTACTCGTTCTTCAGGCACATTTGGAAATTCTTGAAGGGAATCTGAAATTCTGTTGAAAACTGATTTGATTTTGATCGGCTTGTTCTGAAATTTCTGACCTAGGTATCTCATCCTTATTCAATAAAGGAGTTTTCTACTGATGCTATTCAATTCTTTGTCTTGCTTCTTGAAGAATAGGTTCTCATCAAATTGATTGAAAAGAAAACAAAGCATTTATGCAATTTTTCAGTTTTCTATCGTGTTTTCTTACTTTTGAATATCAATAATAATAATTAATGGCACGCTTATTATTTCTTTTATTCTAGAAATTATACTTTAAAGATATTTATAAATAACAAAATATTCGAGATATGATGTCAGCTTCAAGCAAAAGTCAACATTTTCAAGTATCAAAATATATATTGTCCAATTTAGCTGAATTCTCAGTAGTTTAGTCGGGTCCAAAAGTCGAGGCCCCTCACTTTTTTCGATTGAAACTCGCACAAAAAAAATCTCTGAAATGTCTAATAAAAAGCATCTGAAAGCTTAAAGTCTTCCGAATGCAGCGATATGTTCACTTTTGTTTGAAAAAATTTTGTTCAATAGTTAGAGTGCAAAACGTTCCAAAAAACAGGGTTTTTCGGCCTCCTTTTCCGAGGGTCCACTTTGA
>CAKNYM010049282.1:115058-135977 GCA_932195095.1 Andricus curvator | reverse complement strand
TCGAATTTTTACTTCAGATTCGGATTCAGCGACCCCAAAACCCGTAAGTACCGAGATTTATCCAAATCGACCCGTTTTATGTATTTTCGTCCGCCATATTGGATTCGCTATTTTGAATTTTCGAATTTGGACTTCAGATTCGGATTCAGCGACCCCAAAAACCAACGAGTAAGACTTGAATGCAAAATCGGAGTAAGTTAAATAGGAAAAAAGAAGATCGACGCATTTTGCGTCAATGCCACACAGGGCACGGAAAACTTTGACGCATTTTGCGTCAATGCCAACGAAGGGGTTAAGTTTAAAAAAGTCTAAATCGGATAAAAATTGTGACCTGTAGACTAATTTATCCGAAAAATCAATCTAAAGCCCTCTCATAAATATATTGTTTTAAATTATTTTTTTTACCCACGTTTTCAGTTCCTCGTTTCTACGAGTACCTGTCATCGGCTCTGGCGATAAGTCGAAAAAATTAGCCTTCTCTCTCTCCTTTCCCCTTTCTCATTTCCTTCCACCCTTTTTCTGGTCGCGAGAAAGTTTTTCTCGTCTATTTCGCCCGTCGAACATTATTCTTCCCGTTGGCGTGTTCTCATTGGCCCACTGGAGGAGCGGCAAAAGCGTGCGCTAGAAGGGTTTTCGAAGTTGAAGGAGGCGGAAGTTGTGGGCCGTCTCGAAGCGAATATTGCGGTGGGTGGGTTCGAGGAGGAGGTTTGCTCGAAGAAAGACGGTCTCGTGGAGGGTGCAGTTGCAAGAAGACGAAAAACGCACTCATCGACTTTCCGGATGATATTCGACTTTACCAGAATCCATCGAATTTGTCACTTTTAAATACAGATTCCTCTTACCGACATTTACCGAATTCTCGGCAAATTTAGCACGAATCCGAACTATGGAAAGTTCCAGCTACACGGAGAAAAATGGATGGTCAAAGTTGGAGGGTCAAAATTTAGAGAGCTAGTCCGTTCTTCTAGATGGTCTAAAGAGCCTTTCAGAATTTTTTCGACATAGAGAGACTCTCATTTTATGACCAGTCTGAGTGTTGTTATCACTATCAGGGATAATCGAAGTATCCTTTCGGGATGGTCAATACGATCATCTTGTTTTCACTCATTTCGACCATCCACGGAAGAGCAAATGACCCATCCTGGAGGGCCAACCTGATTAGTTACCGTTGGCGTGTTTATTTAAAATGAATGAATGTGCAAATCAAATGTTCACAACAAATAATAAATGTGAAGTGCATAAGAATATTAGAAATGATTGTAAATTCATATTTAAGATGAAAAATATATTCCTTTCTTTAAAAATTAAAATTTATCATTATTTTTAAGGAAAAAACCTAATAAATAATTTAAATTTTACCTTACAAGTCCTTCTTGTGAGCAAAGAATTATTTTTAATAACTTTACTCTTATTATTTGCTGTTCAAAATTGCTGTTCACATTTCATCATTTCAAATTAGCGAGCCAACCTCAACCAATCCGGTTGTCGACGCGATGGATGCAGTGTGAATGTGAAAGGATACGAGAGTTATGGTTGCGGGAGCACCGTGTTTCAGAGCAATTTCGGAGTGAGTGAATGTCTGTCTACGCGCTCAAGTCTTGTTTTTTAATGTTTCTCTTGGCACGTGAAGTTGTACTAATCTTGTAGTAAGGAAATTGATTAAGGTGAAAGTCAATGATACTCAGAAATTAAAATCCTCACTTACGTTAAACATTTATTCAGAAAAACACGAAAGCCCGTATACAATTAAAATTTGTGTTAATAGACTCGCCAGTCATGAGAGTACTGAGGTCCCTGTTCCTTCGATTCACATTCGAAACCTCGTTATTTCGTAGGACCTCGGATAAGATCGCTAAGGATCGGTGATTAGCGTATGAATCACATGGATTCTTGTCAAATTAAATATTACGCAGTAACATTCTGCCGGACTTGAACGATACGCGTTCAACAAATTTATACTTCTATAGGAAGCGGCGAAATTTTCTTTACACCTCGTTCTAAGACGCCGCTTTCAGTCTTTAAAGTTACTACACGTATAATGCCATCGTCACCTGGATGGACTTCAATAATTCGGCCTAACTTCCAACGCAGTGGCGGCAGATTTTCGTCCTTAAGAACGACAAGAGATCCTATTTTAATCAAATCTGCCGATCCGGTGTGCCACTTACTCCTAACATTCATTTCATTCAAATATTCGTGGTTCCAACGCTTCCAAAAATCTCCTTTTAGTTTTTGAATGTGTTGCCAGGAAGATAACCGATTGGTAGGAATCTGCGAAAAATCTAGAGCAGGTATGCTGGTTACAGGCTGACCTATTAAAAAATGACCTGGAGTCAACGCACATAAATCGCTGGGATCTGACGACATCGGTGTGAGTGGTCGCGAGTTAAGCACTGCTTCGATTTCGCACATGTACGTATTGAGCTCTTCGTATGTAAACAATGTGTCGCCTATCGTTCTTAACATGTGATGCTTGAGCGATTTTACCGCTGCCTCCCAGATCCCACCAAAATGGGGGGTTCGCGGTGGAGAAAAGTGCCATTCGATTCCTTGATCAATTAAATAACTTTCTACCTTCCTATTATGCTCGTCGGAATTGAGTAAGCTGTAAAGTTCGTTTAATTTGTTTTTGGCACCCACAAAATTTGTACCATTATCTGAGTATATCGCCCTAGCCTTTCCTCGACGCGCAAAAATTCGCCTCAAGCTTGCAATAAAAATGTCAGTCGTAAGATCACCAACAAGTTCAATGTGAACCGCTTTCGTAGATAGACACACAAATACAGCTGCGTATACCTTAACTTTATTCCTATTACGAAGACGCTTTTCCTTCGCGTAAAATGGGCCACAATAGTCAACTCCTATATTTTCAAACGGACGTGACGCGGTCACTCTTACCTTGGGAAGGTTACCCATTACATAATCTGGCTCTTTAGGCCTTGCGCGGAAACATTTCATGCATGCGTGTACGACCTTTCGGACTGCAAGCCTACCATCAATTGGCCAATACTTCAGCCTGGTTGCATACAAGGTACCATTCACACCTGAATGAAACTGGCTTTCATGGATATCGCGAATTATGAGATCGGTAACGGGATGGTTTCTAGGTAAAAGGACAGGATGTTTTTGATCATTGTCGATGTCGGCATTCTTGATTCTTCCTCCCACTCTCAGCAGATCTTCTTCGATGAAAGGATGTAGCCTAAGAAGTTTCGAACTCCTTGGAAGGTCCCCATTTCTTGACAAACCATGGAATTCTTCGTGAAACTCTTGTCGTTGTATAGCTGAAATTATTTGATACAACGCCTTCCGCAATTCGTCCAGCGATAACGAACTTAAACAACATGCTCGCTTGCGTAACCTCTGTATAAAACGCAAGCAATATGCAGTCACGCGCAGTAGTTTTGGCAACGATGAAAACCGTTTCCAAAGATCGAATTTGGGCTTTCCGGTAACAGTTGTTAAGACGGTATTTCCTTTTCTCTCATCTTCTAGATCATCGATATTTTCTGGTGAGTGATTGTGCCAGTGTGATTCCGCTTGAGTTAGCCATTCTGGGCCATTTCTCCAAAGTGTATTGTGGAGGAATTCTTGAGGAAGCTGTCCTCTCGAGACGAAGTCCGCAGGGTTTTCCTTTGATGAGACATGTTTCCAGTTATTTACAGGAGTGAGATCTTGTATCTCAGCAATTCTGTTAGCGACGAAGGTCTTGTATTCATGAGGAGATGAGCTGATCCGATTGAGTGTAATCGTAGAGTCGGACCAGAACCCAGTTTTACTAAATTTAAACCTCAGAGAATTTTTTACAGTCTTATAAAGATTAGCCAAGAGAACCGCTGCACAAAGTTCGAGTCTTGGCATGCTCAAATTTTTTATCGGCGCGACTCGGGATTTTGCGCAAAGTAATGTGGAGTGATGTTCGTCTCCCCTTGTTGAGCGTACATAAATGCACGCGCCATAAGCTCTTTCGCTCGCGTCTGCAAACCCATGAAGTTGAAGTTCATCTGCACCTGGGACCTGGACAGCTCTTGGAATTTTCCAGTGATTTAGCAGATGTAATTGTTTCTGGTACTGCCGCCAAGGTGATAATATTTCAGGGGGCACAAGGTCGTCCCACTTTGTTGTAGTTTTCCACAGTTGTTGCATTTTTATTTTTGCATAAATAATAACTGGTGCTAACAGTCCCAGAGGATCGTAAAGCTTGGCTATTTGTGATAGCATTACCCTTTTGGAGATGAGTTCCTGGTCAGGCACCGAATCTACTTCAAAAATAAGCATGTCTTCCTGTGAATGCCAAGACACTCCCAAGGTCTTCGTTGCATGGTCAGGATCCAGTTTGAGACTCGTTTGATTAGAGCAGTCTGGAAGGTCCTTAATAACCTCTTGACTGTTCGATATCCATTTGCATAGACGAAGTCCTCCCTTGTTGGTTAGCTTTATCAACTGATCTCGCAGCTGTTTAGCGTCCTCCAGTGAATCCGCTCCAGTCAGAAGGTCGTCCACGTAAAAATCGTCTTTTAACGCCTCAGCTGCAATTGGAAATAAGGATCTTTCATCCTCTGCTAATTGTTTCAAGCATCGAACGGCCAAAAAAGGGGCTGCAGAAGTCCCATACGTCACGGTCTTCAATTGGTAAGTCCTTAGTGGTTCATCAGTGCTATATCGCCAAAGGATCTTCTGGTATTTCCTATCTTCCGGATGGACCCAAAATTGGCGGTACATCTTTTCGATGTCCGCTGTCAAAACCAATGGATGCTGACGAAAGCGTAATATCAGGGTAAATATTCCGTCCTGGATAGTTGGTCCCACCATCAGTATGTCATTTAAAGAGATTCCTGTGGTTGTTTTGGCTGAAGCGTCAAACACCACCCTTAGTTTCGTAGTGAGACTCGATTCTCTAACTACAGCTTGGTGAGGCATATAGTAGCCTTGATCTGTCCTGCTTCCGATGCGCTCCATATGTCCTAGATCTTCATACTCTTTGATGAATTGATGGTATTTTTGTTTCAAATCCGAGTTCTTTGTGAGTCTCCTTTCTAAAGCAAAATATCTTCGCCGCGCCACGTCGTAAGAATTCCCTAGTTCTTTCTTTTGGTCTCTGAAAGGTAATCGTACAACATACTTGCCTGAATAATCACGTTTCACGTTGGCAGAAAAATGATTCTCGCATGCCTCCTCTTCTTTTGAAAAATATCGTCTCTCCTCGCTCTCTTCTATTCTCCAAAAGTTATCTAATTGTAAGCTAAGATTATCCCTGACCAAGTGACATTTAAGCCTTTGTTGATTCCAGTTAGAGTTGACCTTGCCTGTCACTATCCAACCGAATTTAGTGCTTTGCAAGGCGGTTCGTGGTAAAGCGAGAGGAATTTTGCTTGTGTTCAAAACTTCGTAGAAGAGCTCGGCTCCGATGAGAGCTTCCACTTTTCCCGGCTGGTCGAATTTTTGATCAGATAATCTTATGTGTTTCGGGATTTTAAGGATATTTTTATCGATAGGAGAGGCTGGAGTATAGCTGGTTATTTCAGGAAGCACCAAAAAGGAAAGTTTTGTTGTATAGTTGGAAGACCTAGACTGAACGTTCGCGACTACCCAATCTGAGCTTGTTACTTCTACGTTATAAACTGCCTCGATAGAAGATTCTAATTTTGTTCTTTTCAGGTTTAAATAATTTGCTAATTTTTCTGTCATTAAATTAGGCTGTGACCCACTGTCCAAAATGATCCTACATGCATGCCTATGACCTTTGTTGTCAAGCATATCTACTATCGCGGTTGACAATAAAACATTAGATGAATTCATTACATGTAAATTTTTACCTTGACTTTTACTATTAATGTTTTTATTTTCTTCGGAATTCGATTGCGATTTAAAATCGCTGTGCAATAGCGTATGGTGTCTCCGATTGCATACAGTGCAGTTTCCTGATTTGCATTCGTTAATTAAATGATTGCGCCTCAAACAATTGAAACACAAACCTTTCTTTTTAGCTATTTGCATTCTTTCACTCGAAGACATATTCAAAAATTCTGGGCATGAGTTTAAATAATGATCGTATTTACAAAGTAAACATGAAACATTTGATTGTGTATTTAAGAATGTTTTTGATGAGTGACCTTTATTTCCACTACAAAACGGTTTATTTTCAGCCTTACAATTACCTTTCGATTGATCAATAGATTGTGGATTCAACGTTTCTAACATTTGACATTTTTCATTTAAAAATGTATTTAATTGATCAAAGGTTGGCATTTCGCTGCCTGTCACCGACCTTTCCCATTCTTTCCGTGTTTCTTTGTCTAATTTAGTAATAATCAAATAAATAAGTAAGGTATCCCAAGATTCGGTAGGCTGCCCGAGAACCTTGAGCGCACGCACGTGCCTGAGAGCACTGTCAAGTAAATTTCGTAAACCTGATGATGACTCTTTGCTTACTGCTGTTAATTCAAATAAAGCTTGTGTATGATTTTGTATAATAATTCTTTTATTGTCGTATCGCTCTTTGAGAAGTTTCCAGGCTACATCGTAATTTACTTCAGAAGTTTCTAAATTATCAATTACGCGGGCCGCATTACCCTTTAAGTAACTTCTCAAAAATCGAAGCTTTTGAATCTTGGGAATAGATTCATCATCATCAATAATTGCGGCAAAGGAATCTCGGAAGCCTAACCACTCATCATATACACCGGAAAAAGTGGGAAGGTCGAGCTTTGGCAAAGGAAAACGCGTTCGCATTGTCATTGTCGATAGTTCCGAAGAAGGTGTACGCGCTACGATCCCTCTCAATGTTTCAAGCTCGGAATCGCGTCGAGAATTTAGCTCAGCTTCGAGCTCTGCTATACGATTTCTTTGCGAAATCGTCTCAAAATTGTTTACATTGGAATCGGAAGACGAACCGCGAGGAATTTTCTCATTTATAATTTTTATTGCTATTGAGGAATATTTAAAATAATTGTCTTCAAATTCTGTTCTTTCATCCTCGCGATTCGGATCTGAAGCCAATAATTCCATGACAGTTTGAGCCTTGTCATATTCGTTCCAGGTTTCTTCAATCTTTTTTAAACGCAATTTAATTTCCTCTACATCTATTGATTCATCAGACTGAACATTTAAACATTTATCAAGAAAAGTTTTAAATTTTGTTAATCGAGATTTACAGTTAATTCTAATTTGTTTTGCTTTTTCAATTTCAGCCATCGTATTCTGTGAATATTACCTGAACGAATATACAAGCAGACAAGAATTTATTTTGATGATACTCTTACTTGATTGACGACAATACTCAATGTTTACGTAACTGACCTCGACGGTTCTCGAAGCTTTTGTTGAATTTGAAGACGGCCAAATTGACGATTGCGTAATCCAGAATTTACCTTTTAGATTTGCATTTTCTCCATTGGACCTCGTGATGATATTCGTTGTACTGCAACGACCTGGTTGTTGTTATTTGATTGCCTGGATGCAATCAACCTTTTCTCAATGAAGCCCTCAATTATGATCAGAATTGTTTTTAGATTCAGCGTCTCGCAGGTTTTTCAAGTTTCAAAGTCAAAAGGAGCACTCTCACATACAATTTCTGACTGGCGATTTTCACTATCGTGTTAATTCTGAAATTTATTATCCACAGTTCACATTATCCACAATTCACAGTTTACAGGTTCACATTTCTCGGTTCACAGTTCACAGATTCAGCTTTTATCTTCGCACAAGCCGTTATTGAATTTAATTATCACGGCGAAGATTCGTATCGAAGGACCATGTCTACGCGCTCAAGTCTTGTTTTTTAATGTTTCTCTTGGCACGTGAAGTTGTACTAATCTTGTAGTAAGGAAATTGATTAAGGTGAAAGTCAATGATACTCAGAAATTAAAATCCTCACTTACGTTAAACATTTATTCAGAAAAACACGAAAGCCCGTATACAATTAAAATTTGTGTTAATAGACTCGCCAGTCATGAGAGTACTGAGGTCCCTGTTCCTTCGATTCACATTCGAAACCTCGTTATTTCGTAGGACCTCGGATAAGATCGCTAAGGATCGGTGATTAGCGTATGAATCACATGGATTCTTGTCAAATTAAATATTACGCAGTAACAATGTCATTGAGCCGTTCAACGTCACATTTGCTGTTTATTGAACTTAAACATATTTTTAACAAGTTTAAACTGCTTTTTTGATATTTCGAATATGCTTGGAGAGTGAAGTGCATAAGAGAGAACGTCAAATTTGATGCTTCCAAGGGATTTAGGATAAAGGCGTAACTGGACGCTCAACTATCAATTTGAAAACGTGCAAAAAATTTCAGAATTCATTGATGATGCAGAAAGTAACGAGATGTGGGATATTCGTTTCTGAATTCACTTCAATGTTTGAAATCTTACAATTCTGTGTGACACCGTGACACGGTGATTCAGTTATCACCGTGTCCTTAGCCTTTCGTGCTCCCAAAAATATATTGTCAATGTGCACTGTTTTGGCATATCAAATTATATCTCATACACCTCACTCTGCACAAAGAATAAAAAATGCTTTCAGAATTCATGTATTTCATATAAATTTTCAGGTTTTATAGGTTCCACTTAATTTTATAATTTCCAGTCTCTTATAAGAGAGAGACTGGAATAAGTGGGAAAAGGACAACAAATATAGAAAATGATGAGCGATTCGACCCTTTATAATGATCAGTTCCACCATCTCTCATGATCGGTTCGACTCTCTATGACGCTTGAGTCGGCTTTCCGAAAAGACCAAGTCGAAACTCTGAGATTATCGATTTGAACCTCTTGTTTTAATCTTCTAGGGATAGTCACTTTAGCCATCTTCAAGGGCTGTTCTATAGTTGACCCTGCAATATAGTCTGTCTGCAAATCTAGATGGCCAAAATGAACTTCCATTTTTCTCCGTGTAGGGATACCTGGAAAAGGGGTATTCTACTCTTGAAGGTTAATACCCAGGTTAGGGAGAGCTGGAAAAGGGGTACTTTTACACTTGCGGGTTAGCTCTCAAGGCTACGAAGAGCTGAAAAAAGAGTATTTTAAATTGGGGGGTTATGATACAGACGAGATAGTACGGAGTCAGTGGATGGCTCCTACAAGCAATACAAACAATATATGCAGCCATTAAAGCGAGTGTAAAGGTTAATGGGAAACTGAGTGACTGGTTTGATATTATGCAAGGCATGAAACAAGGATGCGTTATGTCCTCTTGGCTATTTATTACATGCATGGACAAGTGTCTAAGAATGGCCCTCTTCGACGAAGAGGGTGTAGATCTCGAAACAGTAAAGGTACGTGGGTTAGCTTTCGCAGATGACAAGATTGTTATGGAAGAATCAATCGAGGACTTGCAAAGAATGTTGAATAAACTTAATACAAGCATGAAGAACATGGGCCTCAAAATTAACGTAAATAAAACAAAGGTCATGGTGTTTGAAGGATAAAGTGAGAAAACAATGTGCAACATTGTCCTAAATGATGAGAGATTAGAACAAGTTGACAAGTACGTATATCTGGGTAGCCTATTCAATAGTGACGGAAAAATAGATGGGGAGTTAGATAGGCGCATAAATGAGGGTAAGAAGGTTATCGGTAGTGCTCAAGGCTAGAGAGAGCCTAAAAAGGGGTGATTTTTACTTCGGGGTTAGTATTTAAGGTTAGGGAGAGATGAAAAAGGGGTATTTTACACTTTGAGGTTAGTATCCAGGCTAGGGAGAGTTGGAAAAGGGGTATTTTTACATTGCGGGTTAGGGCTCAAGGCTAGAAAGAGCTGAAAAAGGAGTATTTTAAATTTGTGAGTTAGTGCTCAAGGCTAAGGAGAGATGGAAATGGGGTATTTTTACACTTGGGGGTTAGTATTCAAGGCTGGGAAGCTGGAAAAGGAATATTTTTTCACTTGCGGGTTAGAGCTCAAGGCTACGAAGAACGGAAAAAGGAGTATTTTTAATTTGGACGCTAGTGCTCAAGGCTAGCTAGAGCTGGAAAAGGAATGATTTTTGCTTGGGGTTAAGTGTTTAAGGTTAGGGAGAGATGGAAAGGGGGTATTTTACACATTGAGGTTAGTATCCAGGCTAGGGAGAGTTGGAAAAGGGGTATTTTTACATTGCGGATTAGCGCTCAAGGATAGGAAGAGCTGGAAAAGGAGTATTTCAAATTTGGAAGTTAGTAATGAAGGCTAGGGAGACCTGGACAAAGGGTATTTTTACACTTAGGGGTTAGTACTCAAGACTAGAGAGAGCTGGAAAACGGGGGTTTTTTACCTGGGGGTTAGTGTTTAGGGTTAGGGAGAGCTGGGAAAGGGTTATTTTACACTTCAAGGTTAGTACCCAGGCTGGGAAGAGTTGGAAAAGGTGTATTTTTACACTTGCGGTTTAGTTTTCAAGGCTAGAAAGAGCTGAAAAGAGGGTATTTTAATTTTTGGAGTTAGTGCTCAAAGCTAGGGAGAGATGCAAATGGGGTATTTGTACACTTAGGGGTTAGTATTCAAGACTAGAGAGAGCTGAAAAGGGGGTAATTTATACTTCGGGGTTAGTGCTCAAGGTTAGGGAGAGCTGAAAAAGAGGTATTTTAAGTTTGAAGGTTAGTAACCAGGCTGGGAAGTTGGAAAAGGAATATTTTTTCACTTGCGGGTTAGAGCTTAAGGCTACGAAGAATTGAAAAATGAGTATTTTAAATTTGGAGGTTAGTGCTCAAGGCTAGCTAGAGCTGGAAAAGGAATGATTTTTGCTTGGGGTTAAGTGTTTAAGGTTAGGGAGAGATGGAAAGGGGGTATTTTACACATTGAGGTTAGTATCCAGGCTAGGGAGAGTTGGAAAAGGGGTATTTTTACATTGCGGATTAGCGCTCAAGGCTAGGAAGAGCTGAAAAAGGAGTATTTCAAATTTGGAAGTTAGTAATGAAGGCTAGGGAGACCTGGACAAAGGGTATTTTTACACTTAGGGGTTAGTAGTTAAGACTAGAGAGAGCTGGAAAAGGGGTAATTTTGACTAGGGAGTTAGTCTTCAAAGTTAGGGAGAGCTGGAAAGGGGGTATTTTACGCTTGAAGGTTAGTAACCAGGCTAAAAGAGAGCTGGAAAAGGTGTCTTTTTACACTTAAGGGTTCGCAATCAAGACTAGAGAAGGCTGGAAAAGGGGTAATTAATACTTGGGGGTTAGTGCTTAAGGTTAGGGAGGGGTGGAAAAGGGGTATTTTTACACTTGAGGTTAGTGCCCAGCCTAGGGAGAGCTGAAAGGGGGGTATTTTTACACTTGGGGGTTTGTGCTCAAGGTTAGGGAGAGCTGGAAAAGGGATAATTTATACTTTAGTTTTTTTACACTTGGGGTTAGTGCTTAAGGTTAGGGAGAGCTGGAGAAGGGGTATTTTTCACACTTAGCAGTTAGTGCTCAAGGTTAAGGAATGCTGGAAAAGGGGAATTTTTCACTTGGGGCTTAGTTCTCAAGACGAGGGATAGCAAAAAAGTTCAGTACTCTTGAAATTAATGAAAAAAAATTCTATTATTCTTCAAATGACTGGAGTGAATTGTATTTTTTTCAAATTGGCTAATTATAGGGGTGAATACCCGAAACGATCGACTCTGCCGATAAAGGATCCGTTTTCGAAGCAATAATTCTCCGGCGCCTTTGTGGCTTCCTAAGTCAGAATTCAATGGAACTTTTCAGACAATGCCAGTCTCGCCCTGTTCCTGCAATTGCATAACGCGAGGGCGAAACGGAAGAAAAGGATAAACCGAATTTGGAACCCTTTATACCCCCCCCCCCCCCGGGCCCTCTACAAAACCTCATAAACAAATTTAATTTCTATAAGTAAAGAAAATTCAGCGGATTTTACAGTAGTTGCCACTTCATTTTACAGTTGTTGACACCCCACTTATTAGCTTTAACCCCCCCCCCCCCCAACCCTATAAAATTAAATTAGAACTAAATAAGGTGCCGTCCATAAACTACGTTACTAATTTTAGGCTATTTTTGTAAAGTTGAATTTTCAGATACATAAATTAATTTTTCATAAAAAAACAACAAATTTTCAGCAAAATAGTTTAATTTCGAATCAAAGGGGTAAAGCTTTAAAAAAATGAAATTTTAACCAATAAAGGATGAATTTTTAACCAAAAAGGATGAATTTTTTACCAAATAGTTAAATTTTTAATCTTAAAGATGAATTTTCCACCAAGATGATTAATCTTCTACCAATAAAGATAGATTTTCAACGAAAGTCGTGAATTTTGGAACCAGAAAGACGAAATATCGACCAAACAGTTGAAATTCCAATCCGAAAATCTGATTTTTCAACAAATCAGTTAATTTTTTTTATCAATTTGTTGAATTTTCAAGCCTGAAAGATGAATCTGTTACAAATAAGTTGGATTTTCAGCTCGAAGAAAATGATAAATTTTCAACAAAAAAGTTAATTTTCAACCAAATAATTAGTCTAATTTTTAACTAAAATCATGAATCTTATCCCAATAAATGATTTTTTAGAAAGTAATTCAAGTTTAAACCAAGTAGTGGATTTTTCAACCAAAAATGTGAATTCTCAACGAAATATGTAACAGTTGATATTTCAACCAAAAATGATTTCAGCTTGAAATCAAAAACAGTTGAATTTAACCAAGTAAGACGATTTTTCAATCAAATAATTGAATCCTCAATTAAAACAAATTAATTTTCAACCAAACAGTTGAAAAGATCAACTTTCAATTAAAAAGATCAATGTTTAACGAAAAATGAAATAGTTACATTTCTAGTTACAACAATTAATTCTCATCCAACAAAAAAACGGATTTTCAACAAAATTGTCCAATTTTCAACTAAAATTATGAATCTTTAATCTTCATGAATTCTTGAGAAGATTTAATCCATTTTTTATCGAAAAAGATGAATTTTCGACGGAATAGTTGTATTGTCAACAACATAAGTAAATTTTCAACCAAATAGTAGATTTTTTAACCAACCGAAATGAATTCCGAACCAAAAATATAATAGTAGACTTTTCAACCAAAAAAATTAACTTTTAACCAAAAATTGTTGGCTTTTCTTGTTGGGTTCTAGTAATTCAGTTCGATTTGGAGCAAAAAAACGAGACAAAGGTGAACAAGGTGAAGTTTCTTGAAAACAGGAAAAAATAATTCTCAAAAAAAGGGGGAAAGAGTGATTTAGAAAAATGGTAGTACTTCAGTGGAAAGTGACCCTCATTCTGGCAGGCCCGCAACAACCAAAACACCTAATCGTTTATTAGTGAGAGATACAGAGGAAGACCTCGGGATTAAAAAAAAATTCTTTAGGTAATTTTGAGACAAAATTTGGGAACAAGCCGTGGAAAATTGATGCCTGGGTCCTTCACCATGACTACACATCTGCCCACTCATCGCAGCTTATTCAGCAATCTCTGGTGAAACACCAGAAATTGCAGAAACACCTGTTTCCCAAATATATGCCAAGATATCATCGCCATTGACCAGAATTAACTCTTGTTAATTCAGTTATTGCCATCTGGATTGTTTTACGAACTTTTGAAGGTGGAATGTTAGAATTTAATGAAGATAAAAAAGGAGATTCTATTTTCTCTAATTGCATGAAGGTAGTCTTTTTACTTGGAAAAACGTTAAATTGTAGGTATTGTTAAGAGGAAAGGATGGGAATTCGGAGCGTTGGAACGCTAGATGCGAATTGCTTACAAATTGTTTTTGGGTACGTCGTGAACGAAATCTCGTTACGGTGCGGTCGATTTAGTCCCCGTTGGAAGCGAAGCTCGTCGTTCTAAAGCCATACGCGCAAGTACATACTTTTCTTTGCTCGTAAAGCCTCACGGTATTTGAGCTCGTAAACCGAACATGAGCGTCGCTGTAACTGTAAGTGCTCACGGCCTGACTAGAACCGAAGCAAACCTATCCGGATCCGGTCGGGAAAACTTGGTGCTTCCATGTGCTACCTGTAGCGAGTCCCGAAATGTCCTACTCAACCCTCCTTTCAGGGTTATCTTTCGATTTTATCATTGGACGTAAAACTTTCGAGAAAAGTCCTGATGGAAAAATTTTTACAAAAAAGTACCGAAAAATAAAGCTTTTTTTACAGAAATCTACAAATAAATACAATAAATTACAACCAAAATTACAGGACAATACAACTTTTTTTCTATTATTAAGACGAATTTTGTACTTTTTTTTGCATTTTTTTTACATTTTTGTATTTTATTGTAGTTTTAATTTTCTACAGGAATTTACAACCACAAGAATCTACAGGGATTTACATTTTTGCAGTCAAAAAGTTGTTTTTTTTCGACCTATAAATATTTAGAATATTGCAATGAGATAATTTTAAATTAAGATGTGTACATGATAGCTATTACAAAAAAAGGTTCTATGTTTAAATTTTAAAGGAATGGTAGAATATTAATAGACAATAATAAATAATAGTTATTGAACAAAAAAAAACCTTACGTGTGACGTTTTTTTTCCAAATTAATAGCACTCGATTGGACACCATATATGTCATTTAAAATTATTTTATTGCAATATTCTCAATATTTGTCATCCTAGGTCGAAAAAGAACAACTTTTTGACTGCAAATGAAAATTAAACAATTGAGAAAGATGTGATCACGGTCATTGAAATTAAAAGTTCCGAACTCTTGATGATAACAATTTTTTCATTTGAAGTTATAAAAACTGAACAGCAAATTAAGACGCTCAAAATCAAATATATGCTTTTGAATATGAAATTTTTCAATTAAAAGTCGTTAAATTGCAAGATTTTAACTTTTAATCACTATAGAGTTACAAGATTTAAAAAAAAAATATGAATCCGCGCTATCATTTGCAATGCTATGAATTGAAGAGTGAATCAAAAAATTTATAAATTTTCAAACTCATATAATTGTGAGCAATTTTAAGCTAGAAACCGAGGGGTGTCTCACTCAGGATTCAAATGAAATCGTTCGAACAAAGTAAACGAATTCGTACGAATCCTAACGATTTTGATGAATTCTGATATTGACGAACCGGAATCCTTTTTTGGGAATCGGGAGCTCCGAACGCTGTACAGTCTCAGCGTTGCGGAGCGTTGGAGCTACGAATTCGTCCAGAGTCCCACAAAGTTTGACGAATCCGACGAATCCAATCAGTGACTGCACTGTAAAAAAATTTGGTGTAATTTTACATCGTACCACGATGGAAATTATTTGATCTATGTGCGACGATTTAAGTTTACACACTTTTGTAAAAAAAAATGCAGGACGTAAATTGTCAGGACCACATTTCAATTTTGAGGTTATGTGCGTGAGGTTATAAATTGTTAAACACTGTATCAGGATAAATAAGGCACATATTACTTTTCTCAGGTATCGTTTTGAATAAAAAAGACATATTTTTTTTATTTACATGGAACTCATCACTATTAGAGCAATATTAGAGGCTCTGAGACGTAATTTTATGATAAAGTCCAAAGCGCCATGTCTTTCTGTCAGTTTGTCGATGGGTTGTCGATTTATGTCCTGTTTGTAATTTCTCAGGATGCCAAGACGTAACAATACTACCCGTGTGTGAAATTATGCTAGATACTGCAACTTTACCAAAAAAGTGTTAATTTATAAGCATATTTAAATTTATTCACTAACGTAAATTGACTACGTGCCACGCTGATCAAATAATTTCCATCGTCAGACATAGTAAATTTACATCGGACAGTTATTTCATACTGTTCCATGGGGTGAAGTTGGAGTAGATCGTGAATTTCGGAGCGACATTGGTATATTTACCAGGTTATACATTGTAATTTAAAATACACTGCTCGTGAAATTACAATCTAATTGTAAATATCACAAAAGATTTTTTTACAGTGTGCGAAGCGCGGAGTCGTACAATGCATATAACGCACGAGTGACGCACTCACTGCTTAAATATTTCTTTTTTTTCTAATGATTTCTGAACATTAAAAACTATTTAAAGAACATTTATAAATGATTTCAAGTTAAAGTGACAATAGAAATACTAAGGATGAAAATTAATATAAGAATTTAGTAATTAATATAGTAATGAATTATTACAATTTGATTAATTCTGGAGTAAAAGAAAATTATGTTGATTTTGTCCTTAATTTTTAACGTGTAAAAATTAATTAATAAATTTAATTGATTTATTAATGTATAACTGCAAATTGTTTTATTAACATTTAATAGTAAAATACCTTGAACATATATTGGGAAATAATTCTGTTCTTAACATTTTGCTACCACCGAGGCTACCACACTATAATTTCTCAACTTTTTTACATTTTCAAAGAGATAAGAAAAATTAGATTATGGGAAAAACTTATTTTGAAAAATTCTAACAAAATTTAGAATCTTTTTAATAATTTTGAAAGCTTTTGATATTATATTGTTTTAAATGTTTCTCCTAAGAAGATTTTTGACATTAATAAAAATGTTAGCTTTGAGTTCAAAAAAAAAAAAGAAATAAAGAAAAATTTGATATAGTAAAGTATGTAAGTAAGTATACCATTAAGCCATTTCCCTTTCAGGGTAGGCGTGACACTACTCGATTCCGGTAGTGTTTCTAGGTGGATAGTTTCTTGTAGTAAATAACTACATGTGTGGGCTCACCACACCCACGATGGTGCCAACAGCACACAGTATTATCGAATGGTCACCCATCCAAGTACTAACCGCGCCCAACGCTGCTTAACTTCAGTGATCGGACGAGAACTGGTTTTTTCAGCGTGGTATGGCCGTATACCAAAGTATAAATACTGAAAAATTTAAAAAATCGCCCTTAAATTTGACTATTAAGGATTGCCATTCACAGATACATTCTTTTAATGTTGAAATAAAACAAATTATGCAGAAATTAAATCAACAAGTTTCCTCCTTTATTATTAAGGAATGTTTTGAAAGGAACACAAAACTTAATAAAATCGCCCTTAAGGATAATAGAAAACATGATCGAAAATTTTTAAACATTTTTAATGAACAAGGAAATGTACAAAAACTGCATTTAAAAATTCACTCAGTTCTTTTTCATGATCAACAAGACCCTTGGATACTGAATATTTCTAATGTAATTATTCCACATAGAGTTATTGACATTTTGAGATTAGGTGATGGTTTTAGCAACAAATTTGGGGGGGGGGGGAACTACATTCAACTACTTGAAATAATTAAAGACATTGAATCAAATATTTAAAAAAATACCTGAGAATAAAATTGATGAATTTAGATCACAATTTATGGGTTTATCGAATGATTTTTTAAATAATGATAATCCAAAAACTTGGTTAGAGAAGGAATTGAATGAGGGTTTAATTGAAACAAAAATTTTCTTAACAAATCATCCAGAATTAATGATCACTAAATCAGAGAAAGAAAGTATTACAGTAGCTATTCATAGGGATGTTTATATTCAAAAAATGTTGCATATTTTTAATGATGCAGATAGTTTTCAATTGATTCCTAATAACCCTACCATAATGCTTCAAAAAGGGACGTTCAAAATTTTAGACAGAATGAGAACTAATAATATTTAGGCAATAATATTGAAAGATGTGATATCGATACATCCAGTACTAATCTCTCATTAGCCTATGGACTTGTTAAAGCTCACAAAGATGACTACCCTTTACGACCGGTCATTTTAACAATAGGTTCCCCAACTAGAAAATTGGATGAATTATTGAGTCAAATTATTAAAAAATCAATACAAATCTCAGAAACATCAATTAAAAATAGTCATGCTTTCTTAAAACTAATTGACAGTGTGATAATACCTTTAGACCATATATTTGTCTCTTTTGACGTAATAGCTATGTTTCCAAATATCCCTTACGAAAGAGTCGAAATTGCCATACAAAAACGTTGGGATTTGATTAAAATTAATACCAAAATTCCGAAAAAACATTTTCTTGATGCTGTAAAATATGTTTTTATTCAGTATATTTCAAATTTAATAATAAATTTTATAAACAAAAGTTTGGAACTCCCATAGGATCTGCTTTATCTCCTATTTTAGCTGAAATTGTCATGGAGGATTTAGAGAATTAAGTTTTTCAAAAAATCAATTTTAATATTCATTTTTATGCAAGATATGTTGATGATTCAGTACTTAGTGTACATAAAAATAATCTTAACACTCTTCTTAATGATTTTAATAGTATACACCCTAGATTACAATTTACTGTTGAGATTGAAACTGAAGGTAAATCAAATTTTCTAGATTTGGTTTTAATTAAAACTGATGAATGACATATTAATACTGACTGGCATAGGAAAAAGATTTGTTCAGGTAGAACACTTAGTTTTCTTTCAAATCACTCTATTCAAAACAAATTAGGAATCATTAAAAATTTGATTGATAGAGCCCTTAAATTATTACATCCAGTTTTCCATGAAAAAAAATTGAACATTGTAAACAAATTCTTTTTCTTAACCATTACCCTTTTGAATTCATTGAAAAACATGCGTATAACAGAATAAAATATTTAAAAAACAAAAACAATGATCAAAATAAAATAAACAGAGAAGATTACAATACATTTGATACTGTTGTTCTTCCATATTTTGGTAAAATCTCGAAGATTTTGAAATCAATGTTGGGAAAATTAAGTTTACATACTATTTATAGAATTCCTTTTAAGAGCAATATGATTGTAAAATTAGGAAAAGATAGATATGAAACGCTAGACAAAAAATGTGTTATTTACCAAATTAATTGTAAAGATTGAAATGCAGTTTATGTAGGGTAGACAAAAAGAGCTCTTAGACTTAGGAAAAATGAACATGAAAATAATTTTCGCAGAAGTCCTAGATATCACTCAGTCCTTTCAAAACATAAGGTTACACATGGTCATGACTTTAATTGGAATGATATTAAAATTCTTCATCATGAAAGAAATCAGAAAAAGAGAGAATTCATGGAGATGTTATTTATAAAGAGAGAAGGTAACAAGGCTATCAATTTAAAAAGGGACCTCTCAAGGTATAATAAAGTATGGGATAGAGTAATTAATTGGTTAAAGTAATTTTCTTTGACTAGATAATAGAAAAATTTTCTTTTCTATTAAACAATCAATTTCTCAATTATTAATTTTGATTATATTAAACTTAATTAATTTTTAATTAATATTTTCTTTACAGGTTATATTAATGTTTCATACCTTTAGTTATTCCCTATAATTCATCCCTGATGAGGAGGTTTAAATTGACCTCGAAACATGTTGGTCCCCTTGTAGTATAAAAAGGACGCAGAAAGAAAAAAGTGAGAGGTTGGTTTTTTGGTAGACTTTTTCCCTTTTTATCCCTGTTTTTTCCATAATTTTATTCTTGTCTCCAATTAGCTGAAAAGTGAGGTTCTTTTGGAATTTTATTTTTTTAATTATGAATATTTTTCCTGCTTATTTTGCAAAAATTATTCGTAGTGAAATGAAATTCTTTTCAATCCTAATTTTAAAAAAATTTTAAATAGAGACACTAAACATATGATCATTTCCAATCTGCAGGGTTTGCTTATGAATAATTTTAAGATTTCTTTAAATCGAGTTTACATAGTTTCACCTCAATTTTTTGTAAGAAATATTTTCTTTCATTTAACATAAAAAAATAATTTGTGTAATAAGTATGCATTGAATTTTAGTGAAAAATTTTTTTTACAAATGTATTTAAATATTTTGGATTGTTTTCTTTTCCTAATTGGAAAATTTAATAATCTTAATAGATTGATCTTAGAATCACCTACAAATGTTTTAGGTTTAATTGTAAATGAATAATTTTAAGTTTTGAATTTTGCAAAATGTGTGAGGAGAAAAAATATCGAAGACTTTGAGACAATTCTTTTAATTTCTCAGGATTTAAAAAATGTTTAGGTAAACTCAATTATACAGGGCGTCAAGAGAATGCAAAAATATTCTTAAGCTCGTTCTTAAGATTCATGAGAAAATTTAAAATGATTTTTTTCTTAATGAATTCTAAGATAAAATTGAAAAAGAATACAAAGCATTTTAAATTATTTCCTCAAATTTTGAGAAAGAGTATGCAAAATATTTAAAAGCAAAATTTTGCCACAATACGTAATTTTACAACAAATTTGAGTAAGTGTAAGAGATACTTAGAAGTTTTCGCACGATTCAAAAATAATAAAAATTTATAAGATATTTTAGGAATTTTGTAAGGTTTCAAAAAAATAAAAATAAATTATTTAGGTTCCTAAGAAAAATTAAAATAATTTTTCATTATGAAAAAATAATTTTAAGAGAAGATTTAAAAAGATTTCAAGACATTTTAAAAGATTTCTAAGATTTTCAAAGAAGAATCTGAAAGATTTTAAGACAATTTTTAAAATGTTGCAGAACTTAAAAACATCACGAAAAATTTGAATAATTCAAAAATATTAGGAGGTTTAAAAAATTTGAAAGGATAAAAAAAGGAATTTCTTAAGATTTATGGGAAAATTTTTCAGGATTTTTTATTTTGAAAAATGAACTTTAAGGGATTTTTTATTGCTTCCAAACTTCTAAACGTCCTGAATGTCTTTTGAAAAGGCTCGAATTTTTCCTAATATTTTTTAGAATCCTGTAAAATAATTTTTTTTTAAATCTTCTAGATTCTTTTTTAACACATCTGAAATATTCAAAATTATTTTTTAATTTTTTCAAGAATCTTATAAAATTGATATTTATATAAGTTTAAAAAACAAACTGATAATACGTCTTTTGTTGTAAGTAATTTCAATATTTGTGACTAAAAAAAAATGTTAGAAGCTTTCAGTGTCACATCAAAATGTTGTTTTATTTATTTCTATACAACACTTCATCTTAAAAAACCTTTTTTTTATTTAGAAAACCTTTATTATGTTTTTAAACATAATACAAAAAATGTTACGGAACTGTGGTAAGGGGGGGGGGGCTGAAGGAAATGTTACGGTCTGTTACACGGGGAAGGGTATCTA
>CAKNYM010049282.1:90101-105058 GCA_932195095.1 Andricus curvator | reverse complement strand
TCGAGCGCGAAGCGCGAGATCCAACAGGTGCGCGCCCTAGGCGCGCTGAAACTTGCGAGCGAAGCGAGCCGCGCGCGAAGCGCGCGATGAGAATGTGCCCGCGAAGCGGGCAGATTTTTTTCTTAAATTTTGTACATTTTTACAAAAAAGTACAGGTTTTAACAGAAATTAACAATTGTAGAATTGTTGTACTTTCTTGTAAAAATGTTTTCCACCAGGGAGGAGCCAAAGAACTATCGCGGAAGGAGAATTTCACTCGATTTTTAAACCCAATTTGCTTAAAAATACCTTAAGGCTGTTAAAACGACTCGGATTTTTGCAAAATCCATAATGTGTCTACAAGAATATATTTTTTAATGCAATATTTTAAACATATAATCTAAAAGCAATCATGTAGGTTGCAACAGAGAGATTTTTTCAAAAAATCTTCTTGTTTTTTTTCTGTAATTGAAAATTGAGTATTTTAGCGCCTGTGAAATGCAACACGCTAGCTATTGTGTATGCCGGGCTGCAGCCACCAGGTCTAGTTTCAGGTCGCATAAAATCTGCAAGTAACGTGCCTTCGTCACCTAGAGTAATATATAATATAATACATTAATAAAAATAAATAATAATAATAATATACAATGATAATTTTTCGAAAAAATTTAATATCCTCCTTTTTGCTGGTAAGGAAGTTATCTTCTTCGTAACTTACCATCAATATTTAGTGCAGTGTGTAAAATAATAAATTAATCAATAATAATACATTTGAAAAGTAGATATTTAACAAATATTTCTAAAACTATTCTGGAGAATTTGGGTACGTTTTTTAAAAAAAAAGTTCTTTTATAAGGCTATTGGGCAGAAGGTCTAACCTAAAAATTCAATTGCCTTATATTATTATCCTCCATTTTTTCAATTTATTATAATTTATTAATTTATTATTTTAAACACTGCATTGAGTTTCGATGGTAAGTTACAAAAACGATAACTTCCTTACCGGCATAAAAAAAAAGGTATTATATTATATATTTTCGAGAAATTTTCATTATATATTATTATTATTTACTTTTTATTATTGTATTATATTATATTATTATATTATACAGGGTTTGTATAAAAAGTATCGGGAAAAGTTTCGGAAAAACAGATTTATTTCAGATATTGCTACAAAACCTTAAAATTCTTCAAATTACATCCCTTGAGCGTCAAAACACTTTTGCCAGCGGCTTTTCCACGACTCGAAGGCTCCCTGGTAGGCGGATTCCGGAAGGTCCCTAAGGGAACGCGTGCAAGCTTCTTTGACGGCACTTAGGGTCCCATGGTGGTGTCATTCGAGTCAGGATTTCATTTTTGGGAATAGAAAAAAGTCTGCTGGGGCCAGTTCGGGACTGTAAGGGGTTTGAGGAATCCTCTCGACTCCGTTTTTCGTCAGGTTCTCGGTCACCAACTACCTGACGCAAAACGGCGTCGCGACGATTCCCCAACCCCCTTACAGTCCCGACTTGGCCCCAGAAGACTTTTTTCTGTTCCCAAAAGTGAAATTCTCCCTCAAAAGACACCACCATGGGACCCTAAGTGCCGTCAAAGAAGCTAGCGTACCCTCAAGAACCTTTTGGAATCCGCCTATCAGGGAGCCTTCGAGTTGTGGAAAAGCCGCTGGCAAAAGTGTTTCGACGCTCAAGGGATGTACTTTGAAGAATTTTAAGGTTTTGTAGCAATATCTGAAATAAATCTATTTTTGCAAAACTTTTCCCGATACTTTTTATACGAACCCTGTATATTACTAAAAGCCAGGCCTGAGATCGTATGGAGGCCATTGAGGCCCGGTCTACCTACCTTTTTTCAGGGTTGGCCGGGCCTCTTTTTAATTCTTTGAATGTGAATGTAACTTTTTTGAAAAGCTATAAATATTGTATTAATTTATTAATATAATTATATAATTTGGTTGAAAATTATTTGTTTTCGAAGAAAATTTAATTATTCCATTTTTGGATAAAAATGTATCTTTTTTAGTTGAAAATTTAACTATTTGTTTGAAAATCCATGTATTCTGTTGGAAATTCGTCTTTTCAGGTAGAAAATTATTCTTCTTTTAGATGAAAATTCATCTCTTTGAAGGAAAATTTCACTATTTTGTTGAATATTTGTTTTTTTCTTTGCTGAAAATCAATCTTCTTGGCTGAAAAATAATATTTTTGGTTAAAAGTTTTATTTTTTGGTTGAAAATTGAATTATTTTCTTGATTATTCAGTTACGTTAGGAAGTCCTTCTTTTTGATGAAAATTTAACTGTTTTGTTGAAAATAACTATTTTGTGGGAAAATAAAATGTATGGGTTGAAAATAATTAAATACCTTTTTAGTTAAAAATTCGTCTTCCTTGGTTGAAAATTCAAGTCTTTTGATGAAAATTCGTTTTTGGGTTTCTAAAATTCATATCTTTTGGAAGAAATTTCATTTCGGTTAGTTTTAGTTGAAGATTCAACTATTTTGTTGAAAATTCGTCTTTTTAGGTTGATTTAAACAGTTTTTGATTCAACATTAAAATCTTTCTGGTTTTAAATATCAACTATTACATTTTTCGTTGAGAATTCATATTTTTTGGTTGAAAGTTGAAGTCTTTTGTTAAAAATCAAGTTTTTTGGTTGAAGATTAATCATGTTAGTTGAAAATTCATCTCTTTGGTTGAACTTTTAAGTATTTTGTTGAAAATTCTTTTTTTCCTATTGAAAATGAACTTTTTCCACTAAAAATATAATTATTCTACTTTTGATGTAATATATATTTTTTTTATTAAAAAATGCAACTATTTGGTTGAAAATGTATGTATTGTGTTGAAAATTCATCTTTTTTTTTGTAGAAAATTATCCCTTTCGAGTAAAAATTTCACTGTTGTGTGGAAAATTCTTTTTTTTTTAACTTAAAAATTCGTTGTTTTACTATAAATTTAACCATTTTAAACACTTTTTGTCAAGGCTTATACCGCAAACAAAAATTATTATAAGAAAAATAACATAGCATAACATACAGGAAATTATTTAATTTCTACCGTAAAAATATATTCATTTAACTATTCTAGTTGAAGATTCATTATTTCAGTTGAAGATTCATCTTTTGAAAATATTTTTTTGTAGAAAATTTTTTTTTTTTTAATTTAAAATTTAATTATTCCATTTTTTGTTGAAAATTTATCCTTTTTAGAAAATCTAACCATTTTGTTAAAAACTCGTTTGTTTTGTAGAAAATTAATATTCGTGATTGAAAACAAATCTTCTGGGTTGAAAATTTAAGTACTTGGTTGAAAGTTGAACTCCTATGCTAAAAATTAATTTTGTTGTTGTTTATGATTTATCATTTTAGATGAAAGTTCATTTCATCGCAGAAAAATTTCACAATTTTGTTGAAAATGTGTTTGTTTTATTTATTAAAAATTAATATTTCTAAATAAACATTTTATTTTTTGGTTGAAAATTTAATTATTTTGTTGATAATTGAATTAAGTAAGAAGTCCTCCTTTTTTGTTGAAAATTTGACTGTTTTTTTTTTTCTAAATGAACTTTTTTGTGAAAAATTAAATTTGCGGGTTGAAAATTCAGCTATTTTTTATTTAAAATTAAAATCTTGTTTAGTTACGAATCCGTCTTTCTTGGTTCAAAAATCAAATCTTTTGATGAAAATTCGTTTTTTTTTGGTCTTAAAATTCATCTCTTAGGAAGAAATTTCATATATTTTAGTTGAGCATTCAACTATTTTGTTGAAAATTCGCTCTTTTTGGTTAATTTAAACTGTTTTTGATTCAACATTAAAATTTCTTTGGGTTCCATATCAACTATTACATTTTTCGTTGAAAATACTTATTTTTCGGTTAAAACTTTAACTCCTTTCTTAAAAATTATTTTTTTTTATCGGAAATTCACCATTTTATTTGAAAGTTCATCTCTATGGTTGAACATTTAAGTATTTTGCGAAAACTTCTTTTTTTTTTTAAATGAACTTTTGTAACTGAAAATATAAGTATTCCATTTTTGGTTTAAAATTTCTCAGTTTTAGTACAAAAATTCAACTATTTGGTTGAAAATTCATATATTTTTATGAAAATTAGTTTTTTGTTATTTAAAAATTAATTTTTTAAATGAAAATGTAACTATTCTAGTTCAAGATTCATCATTTAGGTTAAAAATTCATCTCTTTGGCTAAAAATTCAACTATTTTATGGGAAATTTCCCGGCATACACAATAGCTAGCGTGTTGCATTTTATAGGCGCGAAAAAACACTCAATTTTCATTTCCAAAAAAAAACATCAACAAGAATATTTTTCGAAAAAATCTCTCTGTTCCGGCCAACATAATTGCCTTTAGATTATATGGTTAAAACATTACATTAAAAAATGCATTCTTGTGCACGTATTATGGATCTGGCGAAAATCCCTGTAGTTTTGAGAGCCTTAAAGCTGAAGCCTTTAAAGACTATTTTGCACCAATTCTCGTCAGAAAAAGGAATCTAGCTGTGAGAAGAAATCAACAATAAATAATTAGAGACAAAAAACGTTTTCTATGAAAAGACACAGTAAAGAATTTGTTTATAAAAATTATTTATAATAATTAATTTGAATATCACTAGAATCATTTCTGCTCTATTAATGCAGTTGTAATAATTCTGTCGAATAATGAGTTCATTTAAGCATTTTTTTTTTAAATAAAAATTTATAAAGCTGTAATGGCCAATTTTGTCACTCTTTTTGTTAATTTCTTAAATTTTCAATCTGTAAATTCAAAAATAGTTGAACTTTAATTTACAAAAAATTTTAACAATTCTATTTTTAGGTAAATGTTATTAAAGAATTTTCGGAGGCCATTTCTTGTTTCGAACTTTATTGACGGTGGAGAAAATCTTTCTGATGTGAGAAAAGAATAAAAAGCTAGACGCATTTTTCTGCTGTGCTGTCAGATTTATTGGACTTGCCCCATCGCCAATAAGAACTCGGCTTTCAAAAAAGATTCTAGATGTCTGACCTCACTTTTCTTTTTTTTTCAAACAAAAGAAATATCCGGCTAGGGGGAACCACCCTAGAGTGGATAATACAACCTACAGTGGATAATCATTAATTAACAAAAGTATTATATGTAAAATAATTAATTTAATTTAATTACAAATTTAGACACTATATACGTTCGTGAAAATAGATTACAATTATTTTTTTTTATTTGTGCTCTTAATTAATAATTATCTACTGTAGGTTGCATTATCCACTGTAGGGAGGTTCCCCCTCAATATGTTTTCTATTGTAAGGGAGCGGGGAAATAATTTTTAATACAAAATCAAAATCTCGAATAACTATATATTTGTTAAAAGTTTTTGAATACCCAAATTCGATTGATTCTTGACAAAAAATTTAAAAACATTTTTAAAGATTTCAAATGTGTCGAAAAATAATGTAGAAAAAATTAAACATAAATTTATTTTACAGAATTTTACAAGCTATTAAAAAAAGTTCGAGTCAGTGTGAAATACATATATATATATAAGACTTTTGAAGTTAAGAAGTGACCAAAAAATATTTGATAAATTTTCGGAAATCTTTCCAAGTTTTAATATATTTTCAATCTCTTCAAAATCTCTTAAAGTCTTATAAATCTTTTAAACTGACTCGAATTTTTCTTAAAATTTTGAAAAATCATTCAAAATCAAAAACTTGCTATAAAATCTTCCACATGTTTTTTTTTTAATTTTCAGAAATGTTTTGAATTTTTTGGAAATTTTCTTTAAAATATGATTTCAAGTGAATTTTTGTATTCCCTTGAAAACTTTTAAATTACTTTAAAGATTCTAAAATTTTTGTTTGAAATCTTTAAAAATCTAAATTAAAAATTTTTTAAATATTTTTAAGTTTAAAATTATCTTTAAATCTTTTCAAATCTTCTAAAAAATTCTTGAATTCACTCGAGTTTTTTTAATAATTTTTCAATCTTGCCAAATTGAAATATTTTGATTTCAAATCTTCTCCACTCTTTTCCGAAATTTTAGGAAATCATTTGAAATGTTTAAAAATATTATTAAAAATTCTGTTAAAATTGATTTAAAAAAATAAAAAATCATTTTACTTTTTGCTAGGAATCTAAAGTTTTCATTTTCTTGAAACCTCTCAAAATTTTTAAAAGGCTTTGTTTTCGAAATCTACATTCTTTTTTGATTTCTTGAAATCTTTACAGCTTTTAATTGTTTTTGAATCGTTTAAAAACTTCTAAATGTCTTTAAACTTACTTGAATGTTTTCTCAAAATTTATAATTATGTAAAATTGCAAAATTTTGCTATGAAAACTTTTAATATTCTTTTCGAATTTTAGGCAATAATTTTAAATGTTTTGAAACCTTTTTTTCAATTTTCTCTCAGAAGTCATTTAAAAAAATTAAAAGATCATTTAAAATTTTCCTATGAATCTTAAGAACATTTTTTTTTATTCTCTTGAAATGTTTCAAAATTCTTAATTAAAAAGGTTCTAAATTTTTGAACAAAGTTTCCAAAAATCTACATTTTGTAACCTTGCAAAATTGAAACATTTGGCATTAGAATCTGCTACATTCTTTTTGGGAATTTTTGGGAAATCATTCGAAAATCATTCAAAATTTTCCCAGGAATTTGAAGAATTCTTTGATTCTCTTAACACCCGTGAAAATTAGGTTAACCTAAAAAAATTGTAAATCCTACAAAATAAAAAAATTCTCTTAGAATCTTCCAGATTCTTTTTCGACACATGTGGAAATCTTCTAAACCTCAAATTATTGTTTTCAAATAAAATATAAACCATCATAAATTTTCCCGGAAATCTTAAAAAAAAGGAATTTTCTCAAATCTCTCTAATTCATTGAAAATCTTCCAAACTTTTTTTCAATTCTTCGAAATAAGTTTTTGCCCATAATTTAATTTTTCCCATCGCTTTGAAAATGTGAAAAAGTTTACAAATTATCGTGCTGTAACAAAATGTTGAGAACAGAATTATTTTCCAATATTAAAAAATAATTTACAGTTAAAATTTTCTGTTGTGTCAATAATTTTTAGAAACCTTTAGAAATAAATTTGATAATGAAGTTAAATTACTTGTTTGAAAATTTTTATTTACAAAATTGATAATGCAGAAGTTTCGCAAAATCTTTTAAGTAACATTTTTTATTATTATTACATTTTCACTTAAATAATTAATTTTTTAACCAAGTAAAAGAGAATTTTTAACAAAATAGTTCAATTTTCCACTAAAATGATGAATCTTTGGCAACAAAAATAAATTCTCAACAAAAAGTGTAATAATTGATATTTCCACAAAAAAAATATTTTAATTTCTAATACAAAATTGTTAAATTAATTTAAAAAATACAAATTTTCCACAAAAGTTGAATTTTCAACCAAAAAAGAATGTTTAATCAAGAAAGAAAAAAAAGCTCATCCAAAATGTTGAGTTTTCAAGTCATGTAGACGAATTTTTGATAAACAAAAAATTGAAATTATAACACAAAAAAATGCATTATCTACAAAAATAATTAAATTTTCGTTTAAAAAGATAATTTTTTGAATAAATAGTTGAATTTTCAACCCATATAATTATTTTTCTATCAAAACCAAAAATGAAATAGTTTAATTTTTAGTTGAAACAATTAATTTTAAATTTAAAAAAAAAAACTAATTTTCAACCAAAGAAATGAAATTTCAGAAAAAAAGATTAATCTTCTACCGAAAAAGAATAATTTTTAACAAAAAACATGAATTTTCAACCAAATATTTCATTTTCAACAAAAATGGTTAATTTGCTACCAAAAAAGACAAATTTTCAATGAAATAAATTCATTTTCAACCAAATAAAATAATTTGTCAGCGAAATTGTTAAATTTTCAACCAAACAGATGAATTTCGACAAAAACTGGAATATGTCAATTTTTAGTTTAAAAAATAAATTTTTAATAAAAAAAATTAACTTTTAAACGAAGAAATGAAATGTCAGCCAAAAAGATGAATTTATAACAAAATACATGAATTTTCTACCAAATATTTTAATTTTTATTGTAATTTTCAATCAAAAAGGTTCATTTTCTACCAAAAAAGACCAATTTTCAACAAAACAGATGAATCTTCAACTAAAAAAGATAAATTTCCAACACAAAAAAAATTTAATTTTCATTTAAAGAAATAAGTTTTTAAGCAAGTAAAATAAATTTTCAAGGAAATAGTTAAATTTTCAACCAAACTACCGAGAAAGAGAAAGTTTCAACAAAATAGAGAAATTTTCCATAAAATAGTTGAATTTTCAACTGAAGAAGATAAATGTTCAACCGACCATGGAATAGTTAAATTTTTCAACTACAATGATAAATCGTCAACCAAAAAAAAAAATGAATTTTTAACAAAGCTTTTCCACTCTCTATAATTTTTCAATAATTTTTTTAAATTATTATATAATAATAACATTTTCTTTTAAAACGTTTTCAATTTCAAAATATTGACATCGAATATTTTTCAAATAAATACTGAAAATTGTTTAGTTTCAATTAAAAAATTTTCAAAATTATACTTCATTAATCAGAAAATGTTTGAAAAAGGTTAAATTGAATTTTTAAGAATTGAAATCATTACTACTTAATGAAATTTAACTAATTCTTATTATTTTTATTAATTCAAAATATTTTATTTTGAAAAATTTCAATTTCAACAAATTAACATTAAATAGTTTTCAATTGAATACAGAAAATTTTTTAGTTTCAATTTACAAATTTTCAAAATTATACGTCATAAATTAGAAATTTTTTAAATAATTATCATTTGAAATAATACTTTAAGAATTTATTAAAAAATGGAAATTAATTAATCAAATAGTTGAATTTTCAACTGGAGAAGATAAATGTTCAACCAACCATGGAATAGTTAAATTTTTCAACTAAAATGATAAATCGTCAACAAAAACAAAAAATGAATTTTTAACAAAGCGGTTCCACTCTCTATAATTTTTCAATAATTGTTTTTTAATTATTATATAATAATAAATATTATAATAATTATTTTTTTCAGTATTTTTCACTTTGTGTACTTGAATTCTTATAGAAGTCCCAAAAATTAAGATATGTAGAATTAAAAATATTTAATTTATCCTTAAAAAATAATGAATGCAATAATTAAAAAGCATTTATGTTATTTTTAAATTGGTTTTAAAATATTCACCAGAAAATTACTAAACTTAGAAATCCGATATAAGAGAACGTACTCGAAAGGAAATGTCATTCATGACGTACTCGTACTTTTGTATTTTTAATATTGGCTCAAATATACGTAATCAATAGTTCGTAAAAATCAACAATACATTTATTTTTATCACCCTTTTTACAATTTGCCCTGATTATAATCTCTTTTCACGATAAAATACATTAAATTAAAACGTCAAAATTGTATTTTTTTTGTAAAAATTCATAATTAGTTGTAAAGTTTATTTATTGTAATTTATAGCACATTTTAATTTCTAGAATATAATACTTTATTATTATGAGCCCTGCAAGTGAATAAAAAAGATCTTTAAATAAATAAAAAATTCCACAAGTTGAATTATTTAAAATTCTCTAAACTCTTCATAAGATTCTATATAAACTTAGCATAATCATTTTTCTGTGTAGAACATTTAAAATTGGGGAATTTTATGATTGAAAACTTTTAAAAGGAAAAGGAAATTTAAAAGATAGTTTAACAATTTTATGCAAAAAACTTTGAAATCAAAATTATAATAAAACGTTCTAAAAATATTATAAATTGATAAAATTAAAATTCAATAATTATTTATACTTTTTAAAGCTTGAAACATTAATTTTAGAATATTTTATGATCAAATCTGTATGAAGTAGAACATTTTTAATTAAAATATTTAAAATTAAACACTATTTAATTTTAGATTATCCGATTTTGACAATAATTATATTACAAATTTCATTTGTTTTAAATTCTACAATATAAAATTTGAAACCGTTTACACAATTTCAAATTGAAAATGTTTTTAATTAAATAATTACAAATTCTAATATTCTGAATTGAACAATTGTAAATTATTTCTAAAGCAATCTAAACTGAAGAATTTAAAATTAAAAGCATACAAAAAAACTGGAATTTTAGGTATTAAAAATGAAAATTTTCGTTTGAAATTAAACAATATTTTATTGAAACTTTAAGAAAATGTATTTCCAACTTTTAATTGAACAATTTTGATTTGGATGTGTTAAAATTTCAATAATTTTACATTCAAGACGTTTGACCAATTTTAAATATAGAACTTTCCAAATCAAATACTTAGAAATTTAAATATTATTAATTGAAAGATTCTAAATTTAAATTTATTTTGGAAGATATTTACGAACCAATTTTTAATATTTTAAATATCTGATTGTTTAGAATTAAAGTAATTATCAATTTTATTATTTCTATTTTCCGAATACTTACATTTGAAACATGCATTTTTCAAATTTAATGAGATTTAAATATTATAGTTTCCAACTTACAATTTACAACATAAAATTTAGAATTTACTTTGAAAATTTTAAAATTTACAGTTTACAATTAACAAGTTGTAAAACAAAATAGAGAAATGAATTTAAAACTAAAATTTTCAAAAATTTTGTGGCAGGGCTGCGTGTTACGAAGGCCATGGTGAAGACCAAAGAACATAGCTAAGCACAAGCCAGTTTTTATCTTCCACAGTAGGGAACGCCAAGTGTACGAGGGTTCTAATACACAAGGAGCTAATCCGTGGCTACATTATTATTAGAGAATAGAGAATAATTTGTGAGAAGAATCAGGAAAAACAGGAAAAAGACAAAGTTGGAAAAATCGTAGGTCACAGGAATCGAGCCCAGGACGCACGAACTCACCAAAGTAGGAGTGAGGGCTTACGACGCACGGCTAATGTGTCAGGCCGAGTTCAGTTTCTTAAACGTGGAATCCACGCTACGCGTTGACCTGCACTACTTGGAGGTCTGACGTCACATCTTTCGATGAAAAGGATCTAAAAATGCTGTCTTATTGAAGCTTTTTTTTAATTTATATCAATTGAAATTTGTGAAATATTTACTTCAGGTTCTATATTTGTAATAAAACTGTTAAGTAAATGATAAATAATAATAATAAATAAATAAACCTATATTTTTTCTCTTTCAACTAGAAATTGAATTGTTTACAATAGTACAATAATTTTTTTATTTAAAGTATTACCGCAAATTATAAATAAATATATAAAATAATAAATAACTTAATAAATTTAAAAAATGTTAATATTCAACATTCAAAAAATGTAATACATTAAAAGCTTTTTTTGAATTTGTATCAACTGAAATTAGGTAAATAATTAATAATAATAATTGAATAAACATAAATTTTTTCTTTCTGAAATCGAAATTAAATGTTTATAAACGACAGTTTATATTTCATAATACACCAAATAATTGTTAATAATAATTAACATTTAACATTTAAAAAAATTAATACATTCAAAGCTTTTTTTTAATTGTAATAATTGAAATTTGTGCAATATTTTTAATTTAGATACTATATTTGTAATAAAAGCAAACAATGAATAATAATAAATAACCATGAATTTGTTCTTTTTGAAATGGAGATTAAATTTTCATAAACATCCGTTTAAAAATTATAATGAACATAATAATTGTAAATAATTTTGCTTTTTAAAATAAGATAAAAGAAGTTGAACTTTTTTTTTATTGAACGATTTAACTGAAATGATGAATCTTCATTAAGTTTCAAAAAGAAGTTGAATTTTTAACAAAAAATCCGAAAAGAAGAATTTTCAGCAAAGTAGTTTAATCCTCAACCCAAACAGATTAGTATTCAGCCTAAAAGTTACATTCTTAACCAAAAAAGATTAAATGTTTACCAAAAGAGATGAATTTTCAAAGATCTTTTAAACTGACTCAAATTATTTCTAAAAATTTTTTAAATCTTTTTTAATTGAGATTTTTTTGAAATATTTTTAAATTTTCTTTAAACGTTAATTTTCAAAATAAAATCATATAAATATCTCTTAAACTTACTTGAATTTTTTCTAAAATTTTGTAACATTGCAAAATTGAATTTGGCTTTAAAATCCTCGTATACATTCTTTTTCTACATTTTAGGAAACGATTTGAAATCTTTTTCAATTTTCTTATAAATTAATTTTTCAGCACAAAAAATCATTTGAAATTTTTCCAGGAATCTTCAAGAAAAATTGTTATTATCTTGAAACATTAAAAAATTTTAAAAAGCTTCTTTTTCGAAATCTTCAAAATATCGAAATATCTCTTAACCTTACTCGAATTTTATTTAAAGTTCTTCGATCTTGCAAAATTGAAAAATTTTGCTTCAAATTCTTTTACATATTCTTTTTCGATATTGCAGGACATCATTTTAAATGTTTTGAAATCTTTTTGAATTTTCCTCCTGAAATTTATTTTTCAAAATAAAAAATTGCTTGAAATTTTCCCGGAAATCATGAGAAATTTTTTTGATTGTCTTAAAACCTTTCAAAATTGTTTTAAAACTTTTTTTTCGAAATGTTAAAAAATGTATACTTTGTTTTCAATTATTTGAAATCTTCTCATGATTTAATATATTTTGAAATACTTAAGTTTTCTTATACATTTTTTAAATCTTACAAAATTTAAAAAAATTATCTTAAAATCTTCCAGATTCTTTTACGAGATGTTTTGAAATCTTTGAAACTTAAAATTGATTTTTCAAAGTAAAACCTAAATCACTTTAAATTTTCGTCCATAAATCCATTTTTATCATCTCTTTGAAAGTTTGAAAGAGTTTTAATTGAATTTTTAAGGATTGAAATGATTATTATTTAAGCGATTTGAATTAATTCTTATTATTTGTATTAATTGAAAATATTTTCTTTTAAAACGTTTTCAATTTCAAAATATTGACATCGAATAGTTTAAAATTAAATACTGAAAATTGTTTAGTTTCATTTTAAAAACTTTCAAAATTATACTTCATTAATCAGAAAATGTTTGAAAAAGTTTAAATTGAATTTTTCAGAATTGAAATTATTACTACTAAATGAAATTGAATTAATTCTTATTATTTTTATTAATTCAAAACATTTTATTTTGAAAAGTTTTCAATTTCCAAAAATTAAAATTAAATAGTTTTCAATTAAATAATGAAAATTGTTTAGTTTTTATTTAAAAACTTCCAAAATTATGCGTCATAAATTAGAAATTTTGTTAATAATTAGCATTTGAAATAATACTTTAAGAATTAATTAAAAATGGAAATTAATTATACAATTTTAAAATATTGACTAATTTCAAACTCAAGACGCATAAAATTAAATAATTTTGAATATCAAGCGAAATATAATTATTAAAAATAAAAATAAAAATTTTCGAAAAATAAATAAATACATTATTGTAAGTATTAAACATGTTTTATGTTAGTGCTTTTCGCTGGAAATTAGTATTTTTTAAAAAGAATTTTAATATAAAATCAGAAAGTTTCGAAGAATACTTACAATTTCTAAAAATTGTAGGTTGTGTCAGTTTTTCGCCCCAAATATTACCAATATGTTTGCTTTTTACACCGGAAATGGGTATTTTAAATCAGAAATCATTAGATTTCAAAGATTGAAACATTTTCAAAAATTTACGTTTTTCGGTTTTGTTAGCGTTTTTTACCGGAAATTGATATTTTAAACCAAAATCATTAGGTTCTAAGGTTTATAATTTTCAAACAATTTTAGGTTACGTTAGCATTTTAGATCAGAAATGGCTATTTTACATATTCTAAACGAAAAATCATTATGTTTGGAACAAGATTTAAAATCTTTCAACATTTTTATTAAGAAATCATCAGATTTCGAAGAAGTTAAATAATTTTTGAACAATTGTAGGTTACGTTGGCTACAATTTGAACAAGATTGAGAATTTTTCAACAATTTTGGATTACGTTTGTGTTTTTCGTCGAAAATTGGTATTTTTAATTTAAAAAATATATTTTCCCAAAAAGGTTTAAAATTTTGGAACAATTTTAGGTTATTTTAACATTTTTCACCGGAAATGGGTCATTTTAAACAGAAAACATCAGGTTTGAGAGAAGATTTACAATCTTAAATATTTTTTTCTTATTTTGTATTCGCGGGTTTCTTCTAAAATAGCTATTGTCAATAAAAAATCATTAGAATTCAAAGAATATCTACAAAATTTGCACAATTATGTTAGTATTTTTATAGGAAATTGTTATTAAGAACAAAAATGCAACGTTTTTATAATTATATATTTTACAATTTTAGAAGTTTCGATAGTTTCCAAATACACGATCAATAAATAAATAATATAGAAAATACGAAATTATTATTAAAATAAGCATGAAGCAAGAAATATAAATTAAATGAAGAATTTTCCTTACTATAAAATTTATTGGACATTTTTCGTTGTGAGTCCTGATTAGTTATCCGTGGCCAGACACAGAAAAAGATTTGCAATTTTCGAGAGAAATTTCCGGCATGCGAGGAATTTGTCGAGGGCGTGTGCATTTAACGATCGGAAAAAGTGGAGTTATAGTCGCGTGGTACTTTGACGCTCGGATGAAGCGGTGTCCCCTTTCCGTTGTTTGTACTAAAAGAAAACTACTGGGTCAGCTAAAATAAACCAAAAAACCATTTCTACAAAAGTGAAATATTATTTCCATAAATTACTCATTATAGTATAGTATTTTTAGTTTTTAATAGAAAAAAAAGATTATCTGAGTGAAATCTACTGATTTTCTTCAAAATTGTTGCCAAATGAACAAAATGTATTTTTATAATGGAAGAGGATCTGCTCGGTTCTGTTTTTGGGTGAACCTAACGAAAAAACGAAAAACTACCATCTTTCAGGACCCAAGTTCATAGTAGTTTTCGTTTTGTTACCACACTTGTTTCGGTAATGCCGGAGAAGGAGGATCTGCTCGGT